>JADRCO010001693.1:0-17577 GCA_021464525.1 Rhizophagus sp. LPA8_4_AMF | reverse complement strand
TTTTCGATGGTGCTTATTTTTGATTTTTGCTTGAAGTTGTGCAAAATAAGGGGGGTGCTTATTTTCGAGGGTGCTTAATTTCGATAAAATACGGTAATATGTAAGCTTTGTACTGTACTGTATGGATTTTATTTCAATTAATTGTACAGTACAGTTTAACAATTCGTACAGTACAGTTTATCTATTTATCTTACAAAAATTGATCAATTGTACTGTATAGATTTGCAAATTTGTACTAGTACTAACTACAGAATAGCCTACTACCTTTTCTTTAGCAAGAATTTTCTGATATCTTTTCTGCGCATTTCAGATGATTGAACTCACATGACGAAGTTTCTATGCTAGTATAACGATTACATCTTTATATCTAAGATAATAAAAATTAATTTTATTCTGGATAAAATTTTATTAAATGCTTCATTGATAATCATATACATTAATTTGATTGTGAAACATGTTTAAAAATATTAAAATACTGAAAAAATTCATAGAAAAATTAACTGTATATATACATCCAGACATGAAAAATAATTGATGCCCTTTTCAACTTGAAATCTTTATTATACATAATTACATTAAATGTGATACACATTGTGATTACACTAGTGTTAAATTTTCTATTGTAATTTTAAGGAATGTGATCTTCATGATGAGATCATGTTGGCATAGTTTTCTTTAAAGGTATTCCAAATTCAATTCTTAGACCATATATAAAATAGAGTGAAGCGCAGGTTAGTGATTTATTTGTCTTGTACAATAAAGTAGAAACTAATAAAATATAAATCTCACCACTATATCAAATCATTAAAATTAAAAACGTGAAATTATCTTCACAAATAAAAATTAATGGTATTCTTTATTATTTGCAATGGCTATTTTTAAATCTTTATATATATCAGCATTTTGACCACATAAATCAAGTCACATGTCTTAATATCACACACCTCAATAAAATTTGGCAGTTAAAAAATTTTTTATAACAAACAAATTCTTGCAGTTGATAACGTAGAAAATAAATTTCTTGTATATGAGGCGGAATGGAATTATATAAAAATGAATTCCTCAGTTGCTAATACTCCTATAATTACAAATTTCTTGAGAAATAATATTTTATATAGACCGTGTGATTGGAAGAGTCAAAATTCTGCAAATATGGGTGGGATAGGACTTAAAAATATATATATCGGTAGTTTACCTTCTAATAGGTTTAGACCAACCAGAATGTTCATGAACTGACAGGTGTATAAGGTTCTGAGGCTGGGTTCGATTCCCAGGTGAATTTGACGTACTGGCTGGTGATTCCTGGGAAGCTGAGGTAGGCTTCTTATATATAGGGGAGATCCTGTACCCTTGGCATAAGCTTACTGTCTTAGTGGTCACTGCTAGGTAGGGACTGCATCATGGTGAATTAGTATGTACAGTTCAGCTGCATATTTTAACAAAGGGTCATGATATCCTTCTATAATACCACTAAGAGATTCACAACTATATTAGACTTGGAGGGGCAGTCGCGGCCTGTAATGGACTTGAGTGAGGCCACATTGGACGTCCTAGTATTGCAGTATCTCTAGGATGTATAACTGGTATGGAAGGATATCTAGATGTTTGCTTCCATTGCACCTAACCCTAAACTGCTGTACAGGCAGCATAGTAATAGCTACACTAATGCTCAGGAATAGGGTATAACACGAGAGCATTTACCTAATGTGGTAATGTTTGGGGCATCGAGTATGTAACCTTTGTTGACTGTATAGTACAAGGGGGAGGTTATAATAACGTTATAGGACCTAGGGTGTGGATAAGGCATCATTACTACCATGTTGGTAGCCTATCGTCACTTAGTCTAAGTTATTAGCCAATACATCAGGTGAACAACTAAAAAAAAAAAAAATACTACTAGTAAATAGTAATATTTCTTTTATTTTTTTTTTCTTTAGATTACTAGACTTTTAGACAAATCTTGACTTGGAAATTAGAGAGTAAGTAAGCAGAAAATAAGAGGAAAGGTTTTTTTTAATGTATTAAAAAAATACACTAACTGAATTGTTTATTTTTTAGATTATCAGACTTTGGATAAATCTGGACTTTAGAATGCTTTGAATGTAAGTTTGAGGGAGAGGGAAATGATTTTTCTTTAATATATTAAAAAAACATACTAACTAAATGTTTCTTTTTTATTTTTTTTAAATTACTGGACTTTTAGATAAACCTGGACTTGAAATACTTGAAATATAAGCTTGGAGATTTTTAGGTTGCCATATTTTTAGATGAACTGGTTAATAAAAAATGTTCTTTATTACAATAAAGTAAAATTATTAAATAAAATAATAAAATATTGTGATAAATTTTTTAATTTTGTTAAAATTAAAACATTGGCCAATTTATTGAAAAAATGATTTACAAATTATGCTTTTTTCGTTTTTTAATTTTGATTTACATTTACAACGCGATTAATATATAATTTATATATATATGATTGGCTAAATATAGCCATAAAAATTTTTGATAAAAATACGCAATCTGACAATTTAATTATAGACAAAAAAATCTTAAATTATACACAAATTGAAACTTTACTCTGTCCAACTCTACTATAATAGTGGCACATTGATAGACTTTACCCCTATATATATATTTTTGGGTCCTGGTGGGATAATTTATTTTGGAAATCTAGTGTAGTTAAAAATCTTGTAATTAGTAGCTATAGTAGTAAGAACAAATTAGCTCTAGAAATTATTCAAAAAAGTTAGAAAGCAAAAGAAATAATATGATACTGGGATTCTCATTTATGGTCTAGGATCTGAATGCTCTCTCCTCTTTGATAGCATTATCTATTTCTGCTTGCTATATTTCCATTCTTCACACTATGTTTAAAAAATTAATAAACATATTATTTTAAAAAATTCTTTTTGACAAAAAGTATTAAACACAAGTATAATATTATAAAATTGATTTATCTTTTACATTATTCTGATGATAATTTAAAAAATACTGATCAGATAATAATTTATATTATTAATAATAGGTTTATAAATCACATAAAATTATTAACTGAATTTATAGATTAAGAAACTTTAATAATAAAAAAGTTGTATCTTTCAGATTTATTCTATTTTTCTATTTAATTCTTTGGATAGTATTTTTAAGATCTTAAGTAAAAAATACATAATTAAGATGTTTGGGTTGTAAAAGATTTTTTAACCATTGACACATCATATTTATATATATAATATAAAATTTAATTTGCTTTATTATTTCTTGAAAGAAAGTTTTATAAGTAGAAGTAAATTGCAAAGTTTTAATAAAAATTTCATAATTATATTCAAAATGAAATAATGTTACAATTACTATTGATGAATTTAGCAATTATATTATATCATTATATTTATCTGCTATTTACATATTTGCTTTTTGTTTTTTTTTATTATTATTTTATTTGATATTGACTTTAAAAGTTTTTGACACTTAAGTACCTTATTTCTGTAAATACCATCCAAAAACTTTTCACTTTTATACTTAAAAATAGTAAAGTTATTTTGAAAAGCAAATTATTCTATATAGTAAACTGCTATTATTATATAATAAAAGCTAGTTCTCACTTCAAACTTGATCAATATGTTAATTATAAATAAACTACTTATGCAATCTTTAAAATTAGAATCTAAAATATTTTCAGTAAAAGATGTAGTACTTTTATTTTCTTTATTATTATCATAATTACTATCATGATTGGAAGTTTCAATAGGTAATATAACCTCAGAAATCATAATTAAGAAGTATAAAAATAAAAAATATATGATATAGATACAGCTTTACAGCCTTTACTAATGAATAGACTATGTAAATATAAAAAAAATATGTTATGTATTACATCTGCTATACCAATGATCTGTAATATATGCAGTACAATGTTATAAATAAAAAATCAAAGTCTAATATAAAAACTGAATTTATGCTTTTAGAATAAAAAAAAATAAATTATCCATATTTTAACCAATTAAATTATATTATAATAATTTATATTATAATAAAATAATATTATTATATAACTAGATGAGAAATTACTAGGTAAAAAATAAATTTTCTCAAAATATAATATTATATTGAAAATATTAAAAATAATATATATTTTAATTTTAAATTTTTAATTGATTCAATTTATTTAAAATTTTACTTATAAATTTAAATGAATTTTTTTAATTTTTTAATTACTGATTTATTATTTACTACTTTTAGTTTAACTGAAAGGAGCTATAAATTAATTCACTTAATTAAAATTGAAGTAAAAGAAGAAGTAGTTTAACTATTAAAATAAAAATTGAAGAGGCTTAAAAAGCATTTGAAATAAAAATCAAGGATATTAATAAAGTGAACAATTATAAAAGGGAATTGCTAAATTTCACCAGTAGTGATTATCACCACTATATAATTTTGTATATAAAATATTTATCACGTGACTTTCATGAAATTTTATCAAAATTTGTCACTAACATCACACTTTTCTGGTTTTCATTTTTATTATTTATTCTAGAAACTAAGAATTTTTTAGTAGGCAAAATTCTATTTGTCACCTTTATATATCATGCTGGTGACAGTTACCACTGGTAATCTTTAGCAAAACCCATTATAAAATTACTTAATGATTATTTTTTAATTAAATATAAGTACACAATTACTAATATTAAATGTTTCATTCAATTTAGAAATTGAATAGTGAATTTTCTAAAATTACTAAAGATATTGGATATACAAAAGTAATTTTTAAAAGAATATAGAAATAATTTGAATATTACAGTATTTGATTTGTATAAAAAGATGTAATACTATAGCAAATTTATATAATTGTAATTTGACTTTTAACTAATTTAAAAATTTTTTCAATTTTGCTTAAAGCAAATTAAGAGAGTTTATAAATTTGTAGCTATTATTAAACTTTATAATTTTAAAAAAAGTTCATTAAAATTGGATTGCTAGATGCTAAAATATTTGCAATAAACAATTTTTAAGTTTTAGTATTAAAAAAAGGTGATTTTTAAAAATTAGTAATTTATTATTAGTAAAACTTATATTTTAATTTAATATATTTAAATATAACATTACAATATCTTTTAAAAAACAAAATTGAATATCCAATTTACTATTTTTATATATTTTTTTTTAGTTTTGATATTTAAATATCACCAGTGGTGATTGTCACCATACCAGCATTATGATGTACTTTTGGTCAGAATTAAAAATCTAATAAATCACTGGCCAGCATTACATCATAAATTCACCACTGGTGACCATCAGGTGAGCTTTAGCAATTTTCTTGATATTTTAATATATTAAAAAAAAATCTTATCAGTATTATAATTTAAAAAAAAAAAGTTTTATTAATTTGTAAATATCAATATTCCAGTATTAAAAAAAATCCAATTTTTTTTTTCTTTAATTGAAAATTTTAGCATTTTAATTTTGATGAAAATCGCAAATCTCGGTATTTTACTAAATATGTTTTTAAAATAAAAATATTTAAATATCTATAAAGTTTGTTATAAAAATTAATATAGTATCTTAAAAAAAAAACCAATGTGCTTCCACAATGACATATTTTGAAAATCTTGTTACACATTTTCATAAAGATAAATGATTGGTCGTATATCTTCGACATTTTGTCACTGCGGCCTTATTGTGAAATATCAGGTGATTTTGTTTGATTACTAATTGGATAATATTGACACATTTGTTTGATATTATTTGAATGTCAAAGTAAAATTTTAAATACTATTTCATTTGATCTTTTTATTTTGTACTTGATTATAATTTATAAAACACGTAACTGTGAAATTAGAAGTCAAATTCGAAAATTCAAAGTACGATAAATTATTACAGTACCCTTTATGATAATCTAGAACTAAAGAAATTAATAATTTATGCCAATAAATTTAGTTTTACATAATTCTTTTATCATTGAGTTCAAATAATTTGATAATATAATGACCAAAAAGAAATCCAAGAGTGTTACATTACTGATAATCACGATAAACGATAATATGTGATTATATTTTTTTTAAAAAAATAACAAATAAGCCATATGTATGTACACATGTACGACTAATTAAAATATTCACGACATTCATACTGTAGGATATTTTCGATGGATCTAATATCTTGTGAAACGCGCAATCTATCGCATCTACAAAAACGATAGTTTCCGATGCAATATCTAAATAAAACGCTCAAAAAAGAATCGGGGAATATACCAGATTGGTTCTTCTAAAGTCAAAGTTTCCCTGTAATTGGGTTTATTATTTTCTTAAACCGACTATTTGTTTGTCATGCAACAATTTGCTAACAAACATTATTTAAATAACGCATTTACTTTCGTCAATATTTAGTATTTTAGATTATCATTCTTATCTTTTTAAATAACAATTTTATTTTTCATTGATCTTTTCTTTTCGCTTTAAATCTCGATTATTAATTCTCCTTACAAAATGTACAAAAATGATAACATTTTAAATACTCTTTTAGTACCCATTGAAAATAATAAGTTTCTATATGTATTGAAATTAAATTTTATCGTCGATCTCAAAAATGTATCTTTTGTTTACTGAACGGAGAATCCGTTTTTAATTTTTGAAAATTTTCAAGATGCATTGAAAATCCAACATTCTTTAATTTATTAATTAAACTATGCAAACACAGACAAATGAAATTTAATAAATGATATTAAATTCTTTTTTTGAATTACAGCATAAATCAAGTTCTTGGAAAATATGTAAATAACATCATCAAAGAACAAATGTACTACAAAGATTTTTCCGCAAAATGTATTAAGTCTGTAGTACATTAATATTACAAATTCGGCGCTGAAATTATTATTAACTTTTCGAGAGATACTCAATTTTAAAAATAATTTTGAAAAAAAAAGTTAAAATGACAATTTTGGTATTACTATTAGACCATATGGTATTCATGTAATTAAATTTGTACTTTTATTTAATTAATTGTTTTCTTGAAAAAATAAAATAACATTATGCGCATTTTACATTCTGTATGTAGTGATCTATTTATAAAATTTCTTTTTTTTCGCTTTTAGGCATTAGTAGGAATAGAGACTTTCTAAGATTGACCACAAATAAAATATACTTTATAATATTTTATAATATTTTATTCTGGCATTATTTTGTTCCGGATTCTCCGTATTCCGTCTGCCATACCTATTAACCATCTTTTTTAAAACCGAATTGTAAGTGATAGCGTTACACGTAGCCACCGTTATACAACACGTTTACCCATTATTTTTTTCCGTGATTAAAGAGACATTCAAGTGGCTGGTGGGCTGTTTATAACGGCCGGTATTACATCATAAATTGGGATAAAATGATTGGATGATCACGAGATTTTTTCTATTTCGGTTTCACGCAAAATTTAACCGGCGATCCTAACCAAATCAACTATTTAAACTAAATTCCTTTTTCTGTATTTCCCGATGGCGTTATCCTCGGTTTATAAGATTTTATACTAGCCAGCTAGATTTAGAATGTGGCGGTATCACGAAAAAAATGTGACTTGTTTTTCTGCGGTTTCATGGTTTCTTTGGAAATTAAAATAGAACAAGGGTTCCTATTGAATTATTTTATAATTATAATTTATGCTAATGTTAAAAATAGATTCTCTTTTGAAAAAATTTTAAATAAATAAATAAAAGAAGTGCGATCAGAAATTTCTTCAATCTTCTCAAGATCCAAATCTCAATTCAAACAGCAGATGTTAAATCAATAGGTAAAAATTTATTAATGAAAAGTTAATATATCCTAATAAGGTCGACAACCATATACATTTTCCACGTATAATGATAAAAAATTTTTTATTTGTTTATTTTATTTTATTTTATTATCCATTTTTTTTTTATTTAGTTTTTTATTTATTTATTTATTTTTTTGTATACTAAACTTGGGAGAAACCAAATATTTATTGGTCTGTGATTTAAAGAATTTTTGGATTAATATAAAATTTTATTTCCTTGTAGAAGAATCGTGTAATTCGCGTGAATCATAAAGAACCAAGCAGATATCAATTATTTCGAAAGGAAACCACAACAGATTTTAATTTAACTACTCAGTCTTTGTAGCATCCAACATTTTAGGACAAAGTAATACGGTATGCATTATATATAACTTTATGCGAATTGCAAGTCATGTATATGTAATAAAATGTATGATAGGAATACATAAAGTGATTATTATCGAAATCATTTTCCTTTTCTTGTTTTGCGATGAATTCCTTTTTGTTTGCTTGCTGAACATCATATCTAATCATCCATGCATTGAAAGATAAATTGACGACTTGTAATCTTTTTTTGGAATAATTTTAAATTTTTATAAAAATAATTTTTTTGTATTAGTAAATGGCACCATTTGCAGTGCATAAATAGAGAGTGAAATTATACCAAAAAAAAAAGAAAAAAAAAAATTATTCCCTAAATAATAAATAACATATACACAATTCGTTTGACTTTAAAAAAACTTATAAAAAGATCGAGTGAATTCCATTTTACTCATTACTGTGCGGTATATAAAACTGACATATTTGATCTTTAATCACTCTTTTACTTCATAGGATTGTTCAATTCATTCCTCCTAATGATTTTACCTCCAACGATTAAAGAAAGTATGTCTTCATTCATTGGGAATAACGCCTTTCAAATTGTGTATGAACAAGCAAATACAGCCGGCCGCATCACAAATGCAACAATTCCAATTCCTTTAATCGAAGTACCATACCCCCCTCCAATTGATGCAAAAGATTTAATAGCTCAAAGAAAAGATGGGAATATACCATCTCGATCTCCTAACGCGTTCTTAATCTATCGTAGAGTTTTTGTTAAATTATTAAAAGCACAAAATTACGCATTTAAAATGACGGATGTATCCTCCATGGCATCCGCACATTGGAAACATGAACCTGAATTCGTCAAGCAAGCATACTTGCAAATTGCTGGAGAAGCTAAAAACATGTTAACTACTACTCGTCATAAAGCTTTGTCTTTTTCACGACGCAAGTGGCGTGCACAAAACCATTCCAACAAAAATAGTAATACACGAACTCGTAAAGCTAAAACTTCTCCCACTCCGCAATCACCACGCAAGAAACAACAAATATCCCAGTCTTCTACACAAGAACCTAAACAACAACCTAAACATCAATTTCAACCTTTAAATATTTCTCAACCCACTATCGATAATATCGAAGATCGTTCACCCTCCTTTGCAGATACTATGGAAGAAGTTAGCCATTTATTTGACGATTTTATTTTATCTCAAAGTCCAGTTTCTGACGTTCCCGTTTATTCCGATGGTGAATATTCACCTTTCACTAACGCTGAGGTTTATGACATATTTAACCAACCAGCAGGTTATCCCATGACTAATTATTGGACTCCCAACGAATTGTTTATTTTCGATGTAAATAATCAATTAAATTAGAAAGTCTTTAAGGTTATTTTTTGTATATTTTAACGATTATATTTGTATCTAAATAAGATTACATACACATTTTAAACACTTAATAAGCATACGATTCATACATACATTTATTATGATCTAAGTTAATTATTATAATAATAAGCCTTTTTTTTGGACCTATAAGATTTATTTTTTTCAATGATTATGCACTCATTATTATTATTTTATCTTATTATTAAGATTATAGTTTTTTATTGTAGTAAATATTATTATTATGAGAAAGTAAATTAAATACATTTTTGATCAAATTATGTCGTAATCGAATTCTTTTTAAGATTTATGAAAAAAAAAAAAAATTCTTTTAGCGTAAAATATAAACTAATTTGGAATAACGCGTGGTTGTGCAAAATATGATAGGTTTTCATGTCGAATATTATTCTATATATCTCCATTATCTAAATAAAAATTTATTATCTAAATTGGGGCAATATCATTTGGATTTACAACTTAATTCATTCATCACCTTGTCATTGTTGTTATCCTTGCACATTTATTCTATGTATTGAAAATTTGTGTAACCGCCAATCGAGAGTATGTATATATTATTATTATATGTTATAATAGATCTTTGAATATGGAATACAAGAAACAATTTTTATAAATATAATATTTAAAAATTAATCCTTTTAATTATGACATACATAACGAAAGCACCGGAGTCTATCCGATTTTGGTACAACTGGAATATTAAGTATCTTGTTATTTACCCAATAAGCTTCTTTTGAAAATTTTAAAAGTAACGTTTTTTTTAAAAAAAGAAAGACATATATTAAAATTAATTAACTTGTTTGGCAAAGTGGGTAAATGACAACTATTTTTTTGATAACCATTCAAAATTTTCCTTATTAAAAAATAAGCATTATAATCAAAATTCGCTAAAACGGTGAATCATTCAGAAAATGATTTAAAAATAAACAAATCATAATTCAAAAAGCATTCCGCATGCACATAAAATAACAAACAATCTGTTTCATTATTATTTATTTAATACCATAATTGATGATAATTTTTAGTTTTTTGTTATAGATTTACACTGCAGATCAGGAATTATATTTCCGTTTTTTGTTTTACAAACATGATGCCATTTGGTACTAAAGAATTTCTTTAGCCACATTTAACAGCTAAAGAGTGCCACAGCGTTTTTAAGACGATAAAAACTTTTTCATGTTGAGGTAATGATCGGCGATACAAAAAAACCATTCTATTTATTTAACAGGGATTGGCTGATAAGGAGCGAAGGGTAACGTTAAACAAATTGCCGAAAATTGATCACATATCCGAGTTTTTTCATAGAAAATTTTTTTATAGGGCCAGAATATACGTATTACATATCCTGCCTTTCTAAAGTAAAAATAGGACAAATGTATTTTTAAATCCTGATGATAGTGCTTACCTAAATAAGGGGTTACAGTACCATTTCCCGAAGGACGAACTTTAACGCCGGCCAATTGATCACATGTTCGTGCATAATTCAGCATAACTCTGGCCAAAAATTCGGGAAATCGTTCATTCAGGAAATCGTCCGTAGGCTGCGATTTATTGTAAGACTTAAACAATTTCAAGCATGAAGACAAAACAATTTGTTCCAATTGAAACTCTTTTAAAATTTGAATTTACTCTATGTTGAAAAAGTAATAAATTGTGTGAATAAGTTATCTCTCTGTGGCTTGAGGAAAAAAACAAACCTTTAACCAACCATAATTTGGCCTTACAGTATATTATAATTATAAAGTTTAACTATTTATCTAATAATCGCAAGGTAAGTTATTTCCAAGGAAACACTTATTTTAGATAGAATATTTTTATCGCATATTTTAATATCAATTATTGTAGGTTAAGTATAATTTTTATTTCTTAAATAACCATCATAATGCATTTTATTTAAAATTTAAAAGCAAATGATTCTATTTCTCATTCGATTAAAACACAAAATGTTTCACAATAAATTAAACCTATATGTTAATATAATCATATATGTAAAATATGAGATTTTAATATACTTCATCATCTACGTTATGGATAAGCGGTCGCGAGATTTTATTATTTGACTAAATTAAAAATTAAAAACAATTAAGTTAGGATTTTTTCTTTTCTTTTTTTTTTTGTGATAAGAAATACTTACAAATTTTTTAGAAAATAAAACTTTTTTAAAAAATAAACCAATATTTCTTTTTCTTGCCTTTAAAGTTTCAATTGCAGCGGAATTACCATTATTAGCAGCAATTTTCAGCCATTTTCGAGCTTCTTTTTTATCTTCATCAGTACCATAACCACCTTCGTAACATAAAGAAAGAGAATATTGTGCCATAACATTACCACCTTCAGCAGCTGATTTATATAAATTAAAGGCTTTTGCATGATTTGGAATGGTTCCTTTACCATAATCATAGCACATAGCAAGATTATTTTGAGCAGAAACATTACCACCCGAAGCTGATTCTTTAAACCAATCAAAAGCTTTTAAATCATCTCTTTCTATACCGATACCATCTTGATAACATAAAGCTAAATGGTTTTGAGCATAATGATCACCATCTTCCGCCAGTTTCTTATAACATTTATAAGCTTGTTTAGTATCACGAGTCGTACCAAAACCTTCTTCATAAAAGAATCCTAAAATACATTGTCTATGCGGTCGACTTAAGTCCAAATTAATTAACTCAAAGCATTTTTTTGAATCTCTTTTTTCTGTTTCAACTAAGTGTTTTAAACTTTTTGTGAACCAATCACATCCAAATTTTTCTGAATCTAGATACAGCATAGTAATTTGTCCTAATAAATCTACATCAATTTTTGAAAGCCGATATTCTTGGTTGGAATTTTTACTATTTCTATTTTTATAATTGTCATTACTATTCATTAATGAATCCATGGAATCCTTACTTTGAAATTTTTTTTGTACAGGCATACTAGCATAAAATTGACTAGCTTGACTAATGCTTCGAGAATCAGATTGATTTGAAGATAAATTCTCGAAAAGATTAATCTCTGTATGAACTTGTTTTGAATTTTCTTTTAACAATGATTCTTTTTGATTACTAAAACCATATAATCCTTCCAATACACAAAGTACTTCGAGTAAACAAGGTCTTTGTCTTGGAGCATATTTTGTCATTTTAAAAATTATATTTGAGAATTGTGATGGTATTGATTGTGGTAAAAGATTTTGCAAAAGTTCATTTGCGTTATGCTGTCGTTTCTCTTCTATTATCTTGTCACGTGTCATTCCTTCATATGGTATTTTTCCATT
This sequence comes from Rhizophagus sp. LPA8_4_AMF, assembly GCA_021464525.1. NCBI lineage: Eukaryota > Fungi > Glomeromycota > Glomeromycetes > Glomerales > Glomeraceae > Rhizophagus > Rhizophagus sp. LPA8_4_AMF. Next base: position 4,815 of record JADRCO010001693.1, on the reverse strand, counting down.
CATTACAACTAAAGGTAAATGCGAGTTAGTGATAACATGATAAAAGTCATGTTAAAAAGATAACGCATTATTACGCACTTGCCCAAAATATTAGACCCAAAGAATAAATGTTTGTTAATTTTGGATGACTAGAAAATAAAGATAAAAGATTCGATTAACACGTGATAATTCAAATAATCGTTTTTTCATTAAAAGTATTCTTACTTATTAAAAGACAATTTCATTTCTTGATCAGAAGAGATAGCTTCAGGAGCATCCCAATGTATGGTACCAATAGATTGAAAAGCATTAAAATCGTTAAGACTATCTTCTTTTTTCCTTTTATTATTATTTTTATTGAAACCAGCAATTTTAACTGTCCAATCATCAGTTAGATAAATATCATCTAACTTTATAGTATAATCTGATATATTTAATTCGTGACAATGAAATAATGCTAATGTTATATCATGACATAATTTCGATTTAATATCCCATCCTAATACTAATGAATTATTAGAGGAGGGAGTCATATTTGAAAGAGAATTGTTCTTGAGAAATGTTGATAATTTTCCATGAGTTGCATACTCATAAATTAATGCTATTCTATCATCTTTTTTTATTATACCGTAAAATTTTAATACATTTTCATGTTCTCGAAGTTTATAATGAATGTGAAATTCTTCTAAAATTTCGTCTAAATATTCCTTTAATTTTTTTAATAAACGTTAATCGTCAAGTTTAAATAAATATATTTTTTATTTTCATAACTTTTTTTTTTTTTTTTACCTTAGCTGACTTAATAATAGCATCGGCTCCTTTATATTGTACCTTATATATCTTTCCTAGGGACCCTGTCCCGACGATAACTGGAGGTTTAGGCCTTGTCATTTCATGACTTTTAATAGTTACATTTTTTAAATAATTAGACATTTTTTCTAAAAAAAACCAATTTTTTTTTTTTTTTAAAAAAAAAAAAAAGGTCCTAAAATATTACATTTATATATCAGACATAGCAAAAAATTTTATTCCGAGGATAATAATAGATCATCTAGGTGCCTAATAATAACTTTATCATGATAAATTAGTCAATATGCAAATAATCATGCAATAAAATTTTTTAACCACTATTATATGGACTAATATAAAAAAAAAAAAGAAAAGAATTTCATTTCCATTATTCATCTGTCGTCATTTTTCATTGTAAATTTATGTGTAGTGAAAGGCGTACATTAATTGACATTATTTCTCCTTAGATGTTAGAGATTATTTTCAATTAAATTACAATTATATATATAGATTATGTTGTGTCTGTGTTTCTGAATAAAAAAGCGCGCGCATTTATTTGCATATCAACTTGTGTAGAATCAAAAAAAACATTTATTCAGTTGCGATAAAGTTTATTGATAAGCTGTGAGAAATACAAAACAAGAGTAATTATTACCATATACTAACTCAATATATTTCAACGGATAATCCCGTCATTCGCAAAAAATTATTTCCTTTCACACGAATAAAATGAAATATAGGAGTCTATTCACTCTATTATATGGGGACAAAATATTTAATCTAACAATTTGAATAAATTTTTTTACGAAATTTTCAAATTTTAATTGAGATAAATATCAAATTCATTTTATATGCAGTAAAATGAGTCATCAAAAGCCCTATGAAGGATGACTCGAACCTCAATTTTTAAAAGAAATTTAAAAATAGGAAATGTTGACTAAATTGAAAAAATAAATTCAACGTTCATTTCTGGTTTAAAGATCACAAATATTTGATAAACATAGGTTTACGTAAGTAATTTTAAAATATTTCATTGGGTAATTAATTTATTAATTTTTAAATAATAATAAATCTTTTTCTTAAGTTGGGCGTGGAATCCATGTGGAAGAAAATTATACCGGTTTCAGTTGCCTTTCTAAGATATATTACGAACGGTATTTTCGACCAATCGGATAATTGTTTAAAGAAAAAGAGACGTGATTCTTTTTTGGACGAACCGACGAAGCGATCACAATCTGCTCACATGTAAAAAGATGGTTCAAGTAAACTTACAGAATTCATGTATGAGTTCTTTTTTTACAAATTATATACGAATAAAATCGTACTCTATTATAAATACATATATATATATGATATAAATTATTACAAAATAAATTATGGTCGACATGAATATTGTATAAAGAATAGAGGATATTATAAAAGTAATAATATCTCTATAATGAAAATTCCAACGTAATTATAGATATAAGAATGTAATAATTTAGAAGAACTAGAAATTGTATTAGGTGTTGAACCATCCAAAAATGAACTACCACATTTTAATCCAAGAGTTTGAGATCCTTGTTGTATCATTGTTGCTTGTATTTGAGTCCCATTTAATGCTGTTGGGTTTTCATTAAGGTATTTTAATACAACTGATACCATAGCCTAGAAAATATAGATATATATTAAATATTAAAACTGATAATGATAAATAGATTTTAATATCTTATTTCATACCTTATTACAATCGGTGCAAACAAGTGAATTAGGTAATAATTCTAATGTTTTTAATAATGAAAAGCTGTCCTGCGAAGCCTGTGAAGGTGAGTTTTCTTGTGAAATTGGAAGTGTACTGCTATTATTCTTATTGTTCCCATCATTTACCGAGGTTGACGAAATTGGTGGAGCCACAGCAGTTTCTGAACTTGACAGAGTTGGTTGATCCACGGAAGCATCTGAAGTTGACGTAATAGTTGGATCAGGATCGGTAACTGAAGTCGGAGTTGTATTACGGTGTGCATGTCTTTTATTCAAAGCAGTCGAATTCGCGATGTTTACTATAGTTTCCAAGATACAATAAGGATTATATTGTTTTGAACGATCTCTTTTACAAGCTAATTCTTGTATGGGTTTATAATGTGAAAATAATAATATATTCATTGTTGCCATTACATTACGCTGCAATAAATCTTGAGAGCAATTTTCTTGTAATGTTAATGCAATACTTTGAACCAATGAAGAAGAACACTTTGGTAATGAGCATGTTTGTTGAATTAATTGCGCTAAGAAACCGATTTTAGATTCTGAATCTTTTTGAGTTGTAGGTAAAAGTTGTGAAATGCTTGCTATTATTGTGAACATCGGTAAACATTCATTTACACTCTTGTCTTCAATTAGAGATGCTATGGACGGTTTACATGTTGTTGTTAAATTAAAATTGTTTAAACCCGTTAATTCTACTGCCGTTGATTGAGCGAAAATTATATTAGTGAAATATATTAAAAAAATAATTAACTTCACTATTGACTTTGCCATTATTATATTATCCCTATTTAGAGAAATTTGTAAATATGAAAATGAGCGTAAAAAAATTTTATTTATTTCTTTTAACAATAATAAAAATACTATTGTTTATATGGTTATATCTATAAAAGGTTTTCTAGCGAAATAAATTTTAATTTGTTTGATAATTTTGGTAAACAACTGAATCACGTGTTTACAGTGTTTAGAATAGCTTTAATTATGTCGCCATTTTATAATGAACAAGATAAAATTATCTATTATACTAAAAAACACCAATTATACGTATGAAATTATTTATAAAAGATCTTTTATTTCTTTTGACTATTGTTATTTAAATATCAAGTTTGTCAGTTGTTACTCCTGTAGGCTGTAGGCTGTGGCATATTCGAAGATCTGCATCACATGCATTATGCAGATCAGCAGATAAAATTTTTTTAAAATATCTATTTAATATAATTAATTCTTTTGTATTTACATATTTAGATAATAATTATTTATTGGATAGGGAAGTAGCTATATCAGTCAACAAATCACTGGACCTTAATGATTGGATGAAAATGTGCCACACAGTGGCATGTTTTTTCCAATCATTAAGATGCATGTGATTTGTTGACCGATATAGCCCCTACCTAATAAATCTATTATTGTTCTGCCCTCACCGATCATTTTGACCAATTAACTGATTGATTAGCTTCATTATAAGCTTTTTTTTACTTAATTTTAAAAATACTATATTAATATGATCTGCATAATAATATAAATCAGTTAAAAAAATAATGGTTAATAAAGTCTAAATGATCTTACTGGCTGAACAATAATTATATAATAGGTAATATTTTAAGTTTGCTTAACCTAATTAGTAAAATTTTTAAAATTTTCAAAAAACATATACAGTCAAACTTCTATATACCAATATTACTGTTTTAGAAAAAAAGTATCAGTATATCAAATTATCAGTATATAGTAACTATTTCAGATTTTAGTAAATTGTAATGCTGATCAAGTATCTAATTTTAGCCTACATTATAGTAAACAAAATTTAGTAAACCTATATTTAGTAAGCAATTATAAATTATTTTTGCAAGAAACTTGATAGAAAATTACTTAAATTTTAAGTCATTTATTATTAACCTGACTAATATTATAGTACTAGCCCAAATTATATTAATATAACTTAAAATATCAGTATATAAATCAAGAATTTTATATATATTATTATAAGAAGGACAGAAGGATTGTATTGAAAATATCAGTATATAAATTAAGAATTTTATATACATTATTATAAGGAGGACAGAAGGATTGTATTGGTATACATTATATTGTAAAATAATATAAATATTAGTATATCAGGTTTTTTTCATTAATTGTAAAATGGAAAAATAAAAAAAATATTATTATAATAAGTAAATATTAGTATCGATATCAGTCAGTGGTCATATCAGGTTTTTTTAAGTGATATGTTATTTTATTAATTTATTAAAAATTACAATTTTAATATTTAATATAACATAATTATTTTCTAAGTAATACATAATTGAA
>JADRCO010001692.1:0-17593 GCA_021464525.1 Rhizophagus sp. LPA8_4_AMF | reverse complement strand
TTAAAATATGATTCTGAAAATATTTTTTATTAAAAAATTCATACCAAAAGCAATTCTGGTAAGGAACCAAATTCAGAACTGAAAATGGAATTGAACTAGAAATTTGGAGCTTTACTCTAGATGTACAAATATAATACCTCTGGTAGTCTATTGAGAGATGTGGTACTCTTTAACATGGTATCCTGCTCTGTTAAATAAAAATAGATTCTGAAATATCTAATTTTAAGTTTGAATTTTCAATAAGATAAGTTTCTGCAGGTCCATGAACTTTATATTTAATGTTCGCTACTTTTTTGTGCTTCACTTTGCATGTAGGTTCACCAAGACTTAACTCTAACGTTACGTATTTCTTGACAGCAGATGTGATTGTTAGAGGTGAATAATTTTTAATCACTTTTATTTTAACTAAACTTCTAATAGCTTTTGGGCATTTTAACCTATCGATTTCTGATAAAGAATGAGTGTAATTGAGGAATTTTATATCTCTCTACTTGAACTACATTTGAAGAAGCTATCCAAAAACTTTAATCATCGCAAAATATATGTTAAATGGCTGTATTCTGGTTATTCAGCATTTTTTATTTAAAACATTTTCTTTTTATCAGGTACTTAGCTCGCAGTGCTTTATAAAACGACAAGTGAAAATTTTCAAATATCACTATTTACATATTTATATGAGTCCAATTTTATCCAAATATTCGAAATTAACAGCTATTACTCTTCGTTAAAAACTTCCTTTAGAATTTCTAAAGTGCAGTCTACATCAAAAAGATGACACTCTTTTTGTCTGGGTAAGATTTGATGCTGACATTATTATTAGAGGAGAAGAAGCTGGAGGTATAGGGATATCAGTTGATTGTGAAGAAGGGACAGACATGACTAGTGAAAGAATTTTGAAATAAAAAAAATAAAATGTTGTAATGGTAATACAAATCAAACTAATCATCGTTTGACACTTCTGACTAATCCCAAAATTGTATCATGTAATTTACCTGATTGCCTCTGCTTTAGACAACCTCTGATTTTGGAAAGGATAACTCACAATTACAAAATATGGATAGTGACAATGATCTCAAATTTGGAAAGACAACCACATCTACTCATGCATTGACCTCAATATGGTATTTGCAGATGGTGATTAGGGCTCTGATCGGTACAGTTTGATTCAGTAATTGCTAAAACCGAAACTGAACCGAATTGATTAGTATCGACATTACCAATTACTGAAACTGATCAGTTTCAGTAATCATCAATGCCGAAACTAACCGGTAATTACTGAAAACTGAACTGATTTACCGATTCTTAGTTTTCAATATTTTGCAACATTTTTTATTAAAAAAATGTGTGAAAAATATGAAATTTATTTAATTACTTAATAAAAAATGTTTTACGACATTTTTTATTAAAACAATTAAAAATATTTGCGAAAAACATTTTTTTAGTCTGAAGTATAATGAAGTGTAACAAAGGATTATATAATATTACAGTACGCAAAATAAATGCAATGTCTGAATATCCATCTGGTAAAAGTATCATTTTTGATATATCGATAATAAGAGTAAATATATGTCTATTAAAAATTATACTGTCAAATTAGGTAAGATCTACAGGAGACATATTGGTAAAACGCAGGGATGTGATATAAACACTTCAGACTTAACAACAGTTCCTGTTTCCCTAGTTTTTATTAAATTATTATTAAAAAATATTTTCGCAATATTTTTTAACTTTTAATAAAAAAATGTTGCGAAACATTTTTTTATTGATTAATTTACATGTTAAAAAATGTTTCACAACATTTTTTAATTGTTTTAATAAAAAAACGTTCCAAAATATTTTTTTATTATTAATTTGCATGTTAAAAATGTTTCGCAACATTTTTTAACTGTTTTAATAAAAAATATTGTGAAACATTTTTTTATTATTAATTTACATGTTAAAAAATGTTTTGTAACATTTTTTAACTTTTAATAAAAAAATGTTGCAAAACATTTTTTACTAATTAATTTACATGTTAAAAAATATTTTGCAACGTTTTTCAACTTATAATAAAAAAATGTGCAAACCATTTTTTTATTTATTAATTTATATATTAAAAAATGGTTTGCAATATTTTTTAACTGTTTTGATAAAAAAATGTTGCGAAATATTTTTTTATTATTAATTTATATATTAAAAAATATTTTGCAACATTTTTTAACTGTTTTAATAAAAAGATATTGCAAAACCTTTTTTTATTATTAATTTACATGTTAAAAACGTTTTGCAACGTTTTTTAACTTTTAATAAAAAAACGTTGTGAACTATTTTTTTACTAATTAATTTACATATTAAAAAATATTTCGCAATATTTTTTAACTTTTAATAAAAATGTTGTGAAACGTTTTTTACTAATTAATTTACATGTTAAAAAATGTTTCACAACATTTTTTACTGTATTAATAAAAAATGTTGCGAAACATTTTTTTACTAATTAATTTACATGTTAAAAGATGTTTCATAATGTTTTTTAACTATTTTAATAAAAATATTGCAAAACGTTTTTTTATTTATTAATTTACATGTTAAAAAATGTTTTACAACATTTTTTTAACTGTTTTAATAAAAAATGTTTTGCAACGTTTTTTAACTGTTTTAATAAAAAATGTTGTGAAATGTTTTTTTACTAATTAATTTATATGTTAAAAAACGTTTCGCATCATTTTTTAACTTTTAATAAAAAAATGTTGCAAAACATTTTTTATTTATTAATTTACATGTTAAAAAATATTTCGCAACATTTTTTAACTTTTAATAAAGAAATGTTGCGAAATATTTTTTTACTAATTAATTTACATGTTAAAAAATGTTTTGCTACATTTTTTAACTTTTAATAAAAAATGGTGCAAAATATTTTTTACTAATTAATTTACATATTAAAAAATGTTTCGCATCATTTTTTTAACTGTTTTAATAAAAAAATATTGCAAAATGTTTTTTTATTAATTAATTTACATGTTAAAAAATAGTTCGTATATTTTTTAACTGTTATAATAAAAAATGTTGCAAAATATTTTTTTATTACGTTTCTCAACGTTTTTTTTTTACCGATCAGTATATCAATTCAATAAATTGCAACTACTAAAAGTTTCAGTTCAGTAAATCACAATTACTGAAACAGATCAGCAAATTTACCAAAACTGATCAGTATATTTACTGAAAATGATCAGCATTATTTACTAAAAGTGATTGGTAAATTGACTGAAAGTTTTAGTAAATTGGTTCAGTAAATCACAAAACTGATACCGAAACTGCAATTACTGAAACTGATCAGTAAATTTACTAAAAGTTTCAGTTCAGTAAATCAGAAAACTGAAACTATTCTGATACTAAAACCGATCAGAGCCTTAGACAGAATAATGAGTTAACAAAACATACGGCCTTCGTTACCTCTAAAATAGCTTACTTACGAGAAGATAACAAATTTCTTGCTAATATTAACGCAGAATTCAGTTCTGAAAATGATGATTTGAAAGAAGAAATTAATGAATTAAAAATAAAACTCAAACAATACCAGCTATAATCATCATTTGAAAGCATTAATGTTTCAGAAGAACAGTCGGCAAAACGGTTCAAATCAGAAAGGGCAAAAAAAGGAAAAAAGCCAATATACTACGCTAAAAATAAACTAAAAGAAGAAGAACAAGAAGAATACTGTGAAAAGGAAGCAAGGATTTGTAATTTTGTAATTTTAAGCAGAATTATACAGTCTTTATACTTTTATATTAATTATTCTGATTTAAAGATTGAAATGAAAATAATCCTCAAGACCATTAAATCTGATGATAATTTGAATGATAACAAAACGTTTAATAGTTTAAAAAATGTTAAAATTTGCAGTAAATTAATTTCCGAGATTCAAAGGGTGATATTTTTGAATTATAAACCTTCAGTAGCACAATTAACAAACTGGTTAAGCGTCCTCCATAAATCGCAAAGATCATAAACACAACTGAAAAAAAGTGGAAAAAGCGACAAAGACAGTTGCAGAGTTCACAACAACAGTCACATACAAATGTAAAATCAGCAAATTTTTTCCTTTATCATCATATTAATGATTTATGCTAATTTTCTTGTATATTTATCATTTAAAAAAAAATTGCATCAATTTAAGGCTGCAAAAGATCTTTATAGAAAGAATAACAAAAGAATAATTGGTTATGAAAACCGCCAATTATTAAAAATGTTGGCAAATCGATTGTATCACTCTTCAGAAATTAGCAAAATAGACGAAGAAGATCCAGATAATATGATCGTATACGTCTATGATTATTCTTAGCGATCACAAGAGTTTTATACTTTGATATATATATCACTTTCATTTTCTTTATTTTTTATTTATTTATTTATATTGTCTTTTTTAGTTAAAAGAATTACTTCAAAATATCTTCGACTTACATTCGGCAGAAATTCAAATGCAAAATTACAGTGATCTTGGCAGTATAATGATGAAGTTTAAAAATTCAACCAAATTCACCCTGATGATGCTCTACAATGGTCATATGTCAAGCAAGAAGATTTTATTTATGATACAGAAATCGACAGCAGAGATAGTCTTGATAAAGATGAAGAGTATGATGAAGAAACGGGAGAGGTATTGATCGATAATCAAAAAGGTGCAGCCAGTAACGATTTAGCTGAATGATTAATAATAATATTACATTTATTATTTTAAAAATTTATTTTTCATTCATGTATTATTCGTAAATATTTCTAATTATTAAATAACAATAATAAATTGAAATAAGAATTTAAATCAAATTTACTATATATAATTTATAGTTGATTTATGTCATTTTTTCTGATTTTGATAATCATTTATTATATCTGAACTTAGTATGATTTAGTTCTGATTTATGTCCGATTTAAGTTTTGAAGTACATCTGATTGGTAGTCAATTAAATAACAATCAGAATATAGTTTTTTTGTAACAATTGGAAATATTTAAGGCGTAATTTAACCTAAAATCAGATATCCAATTTTTAGCTGATTTGTCTTATTTCGACTAGTGGATGATATTCTTGAAGAAATCTAAAAGTTCTTATTTCCATTTTAACAATTAATCATTAGATAAAGCCTGTGCTGTGATGAATAGACTTGAAAAAGGAAAAGTACAATCAGAACTCGATATAACGAACCCTCTGTTCAGGTGATTTTAGGTCATTATACTGAGAATTCGGTAAAACAAATATTCTCATTATACTAAACTTAATATATAAATTTTTTATAATTCAGTTTATCAATTTTTTATTTATAAAATTTGAGCTACAGATAAAGTAACATGCTTATTTGTAAACATAACGATAATAAAAAAGTTAATAAAAGGGGTAAAAAATTTGTCTTGTAATTTTGAGATATTTAATTTATATCTGTTATTTTACTATCTTTGGTAAAGATCGATGAAAAATTGACATATAGAATAAAAAAATTTTTTTATAATGATGATCAGTATATAGAAAAAAATCGGTATCATCTTATCACTAATAATACAATATAACTGGTTTACAACTTAACATCAGTATAGCTATATCATGAAATTTATAATAAAATTGGTATATAGTAGTAAAATTAATTATACGTGAATTTGGTTTGGAAAAAAAAATTGGTATGAGTCAAAATCTGTTTGTCCCAAATTATTATATTGAGTTCTGATTGTACACCAGATCTTACTTCTTTCGATTGTTACTGCTTATTTCGCCATCAATATTTATTGCCCTATAAGCATATTTTTCATGAACACATATATAGCAATAAATTGTTAACTGCCAACCTATGGCAAATATTTTGCAAAATTTTTGAAGAAAGCGGGTTTGAAGTGTATGAAAGTTGAGAATTATTTATAGAATATGTTCAGACAGAGCAACAGAAAAATATTGAGAATCGAAGAATTGCTATGGGCAAATTAACCAAAAAAATGCGTGATAGGTATTGGCATATTGAAGAGATGGGTGATGTTAAGAAGATGCAATCTTTTATTTCTATGTTAGAAGCCTCTATGGATCTAATTATTTCGTATTTTAATAGAAAAAATTTAGAAATTAGAATTACTTATTAGTATTCTGATACTAATAAATGCACAAGGTTGTATTGGATTCTAATTATTGTGCAGGCTTGGTTTCTTATAATTATTATATTTCCAGAAGTCTATACTTGACAATCATGTGATTTTATTTCAAATTATTTATTTATCACGTGAATTGAAAATAGCCAATTAGAAGCCGCAATTTTTGAGTGAAAAGTGAAAACAAATGCAAATATATTTAAAAAAGAAAATTTTGCAAAAAAAATACAGAAAATTGCGTTGATTGTAGTATCTTTTTTAGAAATTTGAGTGGTTAAAAGACAGGATTTAGAATGCTGAAAGAAAATTTAATATAATTTGACATTTTAAGTCTCAAAACAGCACTCAGTAAATAAATATCAGTCTGAATTGTGTAAATTTTTGCAAAATAACATGCATTCTCCTGACTTATTTGTTTCAAATTTAGGCCAATCTTATAAAAATTACCAAATTTTAAACAGCTATAACTTTTTATGTAGGAGTTTTTTTGAAAATCTGACTGGTAGTTTAATAGTACTTATCTTGAAAAACAAAGTTACTGGCTTATTTCTTTAAAATTCTATATTTTTTAAAGTGTTAAAAGATTTATAAATACCCCAATTTTATTGTTGGGTATAGACTTCCAGCACCATATGAATTTTTTTTATGTAGAAAGAATTTTATAATTTTTTTTATGTAGATAAAAGCTTTACAAATTTTTTTTTATGTAAATAAAACTTTATAAATTTTTTTTACAAATTTTTATTAGAAAATTTTTAAAATTTTTACAAATTTTTTATTAAGCCATACAAATTTAATTTTTTGGTTCTTATAACATAAAAATTTTGAAAATGATCTGGCAATCCGGCTTTTAATTTTTTTTCAAAAATTTTATATGTAAAATTCATATAAAATTTTTTTTTTAGTTTCTTAAAAAATCTTACCCAGTATAGTAGTAATATAAAAATTTTTTTTTAAGACTTAGCAAAAACTGAACGGCGAAATATGAGAACCAATTTTATAACTTTGTGTTACCTTATGTAAATATAAAAAAATATTATATTTTAAAACAATAAAATCAATAAATATGGGTGGGCTTTTTTATTTTAATTAATTATTTAATATTTTAAAAATTTTTAATTTTTTTGTTAATGATTTATTGATATTTTTAAGAAATTTTACTTCTTTGAAACACATTTTTTTAGCTAATTATCATTTGATATTCTAATGAAAATCACGTGATCATATCACGTGATTTGCTTCACTTTAAATGACCTTCAAATTGGCAGTATAAGCATGAAGGATAATATCCATAATTAAATTGAAAATGATAGCTTTGATATAGCAATTATCGAAGTCTGAAGGAAAAGCAATTTGTTTATAGTCATCTAAATCCGCTCTATATGCATATTTCAAAAGTTCTTCCAACTGTCCCTTGAAAGCGTCCTTTACCTGTAAACACGTATATAAGTAATTTTTACCATTTTTCAGACAGACTGAGTTGTAGAAAAGTTCGGCCATAGCAATAAGACTTTCTTATTCGTTTTCTGACAAGTCTTCAAGTAGCTTTGTCCTACAAGTATACATAGGATGATTAAGAAATTCTTTGAGTTATTCCAGTTTACTTTCAGACATTTTTCATATAAATGTTGGTGAAAAATAAAATATTTTTTCTGTGCAAAATTATGGTCTAGAGGATTGTCAAAAAGAATTCTCCCCTCTTTTATAATTATATTCATCCTTTAAAATTAAAATTACACAACATAATTACTAAATTTTTAATAGTTTATTTTATAAACTCAGATCTAAGATTGTATAATTTATAATAAAATTTGAACTTATAGGATAACTTTGTATAAAACTACTAATAAAAATCAAATGTATAAAATTATAATTTTAAATTTGGATCTGAGTTATTTATGTATTTTTCAGAGTCCTAGTTACATGGAGTGAAAATTTGGTGGTAGTACAATTAAAGTTGACACCAATTCTGAAATTACTGAAATGCTGAATCTGAAATCCGAAATATATTTAAAAGCTGAAATTCCGAAATGACGAAATTATGCCGAAATGCCGAAATGCTAATTGGCCAAAATTTATCCTAATTTCGGCCAGAATTAAAAATTAATTTTTACAAACTTATTGTTACACAAGATGTCAAATGCATTCTTACCAAAATCGATTTTTGTGGAACGGCTAGAATATGGAAATGATCGGCGGATCGTCTGTGTATTTATTTAATTAAATTTTTAGATTTCGGCCGGAATTATGAAAATTCCGGTCGAAATTAAAGAAATTTTGGCCGGAATTAAGATTTCGGCCGGAATTAAGTCTTAATTCTGGCCGGTCTAGCCGAAATTTAATTTCGGCATTTCGGAATCCGAAATCCCGAAATTTTTGAAAATTTTGTGAAGATTCTCTTTTTGACCCTGTACGACCTACATTTTTGACCCTCATGCATGCACGTTGTCGATCACATATATTTACTATTGTATAATGAGTAGGATCGACAACGTGCATGCATGAGGTCAAAAAGTAACACCTGGAGGGTCAAAAAGATAATTTTTGCTGAAGGTCACGAATCACGATCAGTTATAAATTTACCCGTTAAAAGATCATCAAGATCTATAACAATGTCTTTTAATAAAAAGAAACCTAAACATATAGAAGACGATGACGATGCTTTTAATGAGACTTTCGTTATATATGGAACAGAACTTCCTGATACGGATGAACAAGACAAGGGAAAATTTCAGCCTGTTTGGAAGCAAGAGGTGAATATTCTTTTACTTTATTTCATGATTCAAAGCTTATTCTGACATCTATATATATATATATATGTATTTTTCTTTTTTCTGAAGGTTCGTGATGAACAAGGCCTAAGGCGTTTTCATGGTGCTTTCAAAGGCGGGTGGTCCGCGGGCTACTTTAACACGGTCGGATCTAAAGAAGGTATACCGAAAAGTTTTAAGTTTCTATTATCTGTATCTTATTAATTTATATGCTTGTTATTTTGCTATAGGATGGGCGCCATCAACATTTGTTTCAACACGAAATAAAAGATCAGACCGTAAAGATTATAAACCAGAAGATTTTATGGATGAAGAAGACTTAGAGGTAAATATCAAAACGTTATACCGATTATCTGTTGTTCTAATGGCTGTATTGACTTTCAATGTATAGGAATCGTTACAAAACCAAAAACTTGTTGCCACTGATGAATTCGATTCCTTTGGTTCCACTGAACGCGAATTAGAGAGGAAGCGTATGTTAGCTAGCTCTATGGAAGAAAGCGGCAGGTATTTAAAATTAAGAATTAGTATTTTTATAATATTTCGTATTTATATACATATTTTTGTTTTACTATAAGTGTGTTGGGTGCGTTACCAGACAAATTTATTGATGATTTGGTATTACCTAATAAGGAGCCTGTAGGTATGATATAGTCTTTATTTTTGAATATATTATTCATCAAATATATGAATGGTTACATATTTCATTTTTTAATAGGTGTTCGATTATTAAAGGCAATGGGTTGGCGGGAAGGTCAGGGAATTGGTCCTCGTGTTTCAAAAATTCAGAGTGAAAATACAGGTAAAGCAATCAACATTTTTATAAATTTACTCAATATAAGTTTAGAACTTACATTCATACTTGTTTAACTAGAAATTATTGAATCTGATAAAAGTGTATTATTCGCTCCTAAGGATACTGAAATAATAAAATTTGACCAAAAAAATGACACTTTCGGTCTTGATTTTGATCCTTTCAAGAATGCTACAGAATTTATCGGCAACATTAAAGGTAATTAATTGTATTCGATAGTGCAGCTAATTCAATAGAATGTATTGTACTACAGTCATATTAACCTCATTTAGGTGACAGTTATCTTCAACACAAAAAGCTTCAAGATACATTATATGCGCGAGGTAAAGATATTTCAAGTATATTTATTTATCTCTTGTTATTCTAACGTAATAATTTTTTTGGGGGGGAAAAGAATTAGATGACGATGACGATGTAATTTTGTATGGTGAAACTTCGAAGTCAAATTTTCATACATCACTAATTGATGATGAAGATACAATAGTCATGGGAGGAAAAAAATTATCTAAATATTTATCTTCTAAAAAAAATCGAGAAAAAAAGGTGATATTCTGTTTCATAAATCTGAAAGATTTAACTATGAACTAGTATAACTAAATTTCGTTCCCGTTCATTATGCTAGTCGTCAAACGGTAGAGTATGTCATGATGGGAGGTTACCTTTACAAGGATTTGTATTGGCATCACGTCCTGTTCCGATCGACAAATGGTAAATTTAATTTATACTTTGTTTAATATTTATTTATATAATAACGAATTATTTTTGATAGGTTTGCTCCGCCAATCCTTCCACAAGGATTTGTACCTATGCATGAATTTAATCCTTCCGGAGAAATAAACAAGATAGATGCTCAAGTATTATTTCAAAAGGGTAAACAAAAGCAGACAACGTTAGCTATATTAGCCGAACAGGTATTCACATATATATTGTAAAATACAGTACGCTGCTTTCATATAAAAAGTAATAAAAACTAATATGTCTCGTTTTAAGCGTGGTGAACTATTAGGAGAGACTCCACTGAGTGCACCAGCACGTTCTGTGTTTGATTATGTCTCCCGAAAGGATAAAGATAGATTGGATAATCTAATTGGTTATATGATTGATACTACAGGTGAAGTAAAGAAGAAACAACCCAGTGAGGTAGAAACTCCAAAAGTAGATAAAGACGTCGCATTAGCAGCTTTGCAAGGATTTATTCCTTTTGAAAGTGATAAGAAAAAGCAAGCAAGATACAAACATTTTTTGGAAGTGCAGGCTGAATTGAGTACTATTCCTTTGAAACAGCCCGAAGTAAAAATTATTACTATTTATATTAAATTAAAATTGAATTCTAGTAATTAACGATACATATGTTTATTTAATCCTAAGGGGATTACCGTTGAGGAATATATCAAAGAACTCGACGAATTTGCGCAGTCTGCGAGAATATTCCGTCCAATGTCAAAAATGATGGCATCTCGTTTTACCAGTGCAAAATCTGTAGAAGATTTCAGACAACCTGAAAAAGATAGTGCGCAGTCGACTCAAATAGATCAAGATGACACTAGTATTCGCAAGGCAATTCAAGTTCCTCTGGAATCTTCTGAATCTTCAGCTGAAACTGCAGCTAGGATGAATATGTTTGGACCTCTTACAAGAACTAAAACAAGTTTTTATCCTAGTCGTCTTTTATGTAAGCGGTTTAATGTTGCGAATCCACATCCTGAGTATAAATATGATAATCAATCTGGAAAAACTCAAAAAGGGCAAAAAGATGCTTTAAGTAAAGAAACAATGAATGACATTCTTGAGAAGCAGGATACGCAAAATTTTGTGGAATTTACTAATTTCAAGAGTCAAAAAGGAACCGAAGAGGATAAGGCCGTATCTTTGAATGCATCTACAGAAAGCGGTGATGTTAAGGAAGTTGATGTTCATAAAACTAGGCCTGCTATGGAACTTTTTAAATCTATATTTGGCGAATCAGATACAGAAGACGAAGAAGCAGCACCAAAACATAAGGTAGCAAATATAAATTTTATGTAAATGACCAATTATTATGCATAATATTTATTTTTAAAATCCATTCTTATCAGGAACCACCAAATATGGTTATCGGGACAATAAATGCGGTAGAGGATAAAAAATCACCGCCTGTTTCATCGGAATCTGTAGAAGCAGTTAGCACACCATTTCGACCGATGTTCAAAAAGAAAACAGATCGTTCAGAAAAGGTACAGTCTAATGAATCAACGGAAGTATCGCAATCACAGACTTTACATTCTAAAAGGAAAGAAAAAGATCATGTAACTCGAGTATCATTGTCATTCGATGATGAATCGATAATTGGTCCATCTATAAAGCGAAACAAATCCAGTGAAAATGATAGCTCGTCATCAGTAGAATCCAGCGAATCTTTATCACGTCGTGAGCATAAATATTCACACAGTCATCATAAACATTCATCATCTAAAAAACATAAATCGGAAAAAAAGAAAAGGAAAAAGAAACACTCGAAAGGTTATGAGAAAAAAGCTAACAAAAGATCATGTGAAGAGAGCGGGGATGATGAAAGACGTAGAAATAGTAAGAAGAAGAAACGTCATGAAGACGAAGATGGATATAACGATAGAAGTGAAAAATATCATCGCGATAAAGATTCTCATCATCATCAAATAACAAAATCATTAGATAAAGCGAAGGAAGATGTGAATGATAAAAAATTTGAAAATCGTTCAGAGAAACAAATAGAAACAATAATACCCAAGAAACGGGAAATACCATCTCCATCTCTAATACATTCAAAAGAAAAACGAACTACTTCACCACAATCAAAAAATGACAATAATAAGTCTAATGCTAGCAGAGTTAGAAATCGACCAAGAGCAATGGATTTATGGTGATATATATGTGAAACATATACAGATGGGAGGATTTTTATTATGTAATATATAGTTTCCTAGGATTTGATAGTCATTCATAACAAAAAAAGACGCCTGTTTTTGCTCAAGCCAAAGTCAAAAAAAAAAAAAAAAATTACTATACCAAATAAATAGAACCATTTAAAATGATTAAATTAATACACTATATTATTAACAATTAAACCTTGATATGGTCCGGTGCAAAAAGATTTGTACCTCAAATATAGCATTAATAAAAAAATTTTTATTATGTAAAAAAATTTTTTTTTTATTTAAATATTATCAGTACGTATTGGGAAAGATATGATATAAATATTAAATTAAATCATGTGATTATTATTAGAATTACTATAGGCGTCAAATTTTTCATCAATCAATCGTATGCTTTTATTAGACCTAAAATATCCTCTTAGCATTTTTAAATGCTCTTTTTCAAAGTCTAACAATAACTTTTAAAGTAATTTTTTTTTAAATGAATCTAGAAGTGTATTTTTAATGGATAAGAGGCTTGAATGTGAACCTGAATATGTATCTTTATCTTTTACAATTGACCAAACATCTTCAATATATGAAGCAAATCAATTTTTTAAAGAAGCTTTCATTTAGAAAGTTGTATCTTTTTTAGTAAGAAAATATCATAAGATATGTAGAAAAAAAGTTGCTCAGCTGTTTATTACATTCAAATTTTTTTTTACACAAAAATTATAGAATGTTTCTATCAGATTGCGAGGTTAAATAAACTTCATGCAGCATAAAAGTATTGTCACTGTAAGCTGTTCCAATTAAACATCACACTTTCAATTGTACTCCCAATTATGCTCAACACCTCAGCAACCTGCTTGCATAATATAACCTTCTGATGGTTCTTTCTTATAGAACTAGACCCTAAAAAATAGTTTGCAACATTTATTTTCATCAATTTTTTATCTTCAGTTAATGGTATGTCATTCCATTTTACAGAAGAACTATGTGTGGTAAAATAAAAAATTTTAATGAAAAATATTTATTCTAAATATATATATTTTTTCCAGCCCATCTCATTTTAGTCATATGGTATATTTTTTAGTGTAAATCCTTTCCTTTTAAAGTGATGTACAAATCTTTTTGCACCGGACCATAATTAATTAATCAAGATTTCTAATCGGTTGAATTATTACGTTAAATATGAAAATATCATTCATCAAGATCACTAGTAGGAAAGGGTACATTCAATGGATCGATAACAGTTCCCATTTTAGTTATAATTCGTGGTGTTACTATTTTCTGGAAAACTTCTTGAGTATTCCACTCTTTGCCAAGAGGAGTACAAAGACTTCGTTCATATTGTTCACGGGTTTCAAAAGGATGCGGGATATTCGTAGAAAGATATTTCTTGGCCTATACGAATAAAGAGTTGATTGATTATCAAATTTTGGGGAAACAATAATATACAAAAATTTTTTACCTTCTTAATCCTTTTCTCGTTAATAATCACGTGTTGCAATTTCACGTCTTTTCTTTTGGAAGTTTCAATACCTCCGGGTAATGGCTTGGCTAAAACAAGTTTCTTCTTTTTTGGCTTCTTCACTCCTTTACCACCCCATGAACCCTAAAATATTTAAAACATGATTATGTAAATAATTATGATTGTTTTACTATGATTAAACAGAAAATGTCTTAAATACTTACCCATCCTGGTAACGTCAAGTCTTGTTCTTTTGGCTCATCGTCCTCTATAATTGCTTGTTTTTCCGCTTCAAATTCCTAAAGATATAATATAATTAAGTTGAATTGAAACCTAACAAATTTGATAACCTAAAAATTATGATTATTACTTACTTCTACAACATTATCATTTGCAAATGCACGAGCAACTAATTCTCTTTGTGAAAATGCTATAGAATCTTTGGTATGTACAAAATTTGCTTCGATATCTAATGTATCATCAGAATTTCCTTCCACAAATTTAAACTTCGATTTTGCGTTTGAAGTATTATCATTTCGTGAAATTGATGAATCTTCTTTATTATTATTTTTATTCTCTTAAATTAATAAATTGATTAGATCTTAAAAAAAAAAATATCTATATATTAAAGACTTACCGATCATTTGTACAGAACCAATTGTAAGTACTTTGTCTGCATCAATTTCAATACTATCTTGTGATCGGTCTCCTTGTTTCAATTTTTTCAATTTTGACACTGTCTTGTCAGATCTATTGTTTTCTTTTATAATGCCTTTATTATTCTTTTTACTGGAAGATACTATTTTAGAAGAATCTGTTCGAAGCCACGGATTCTCTTCTTCAGAATTATTTTCCATAGAATAATTATTAATATGTTCAGTCTGTCTACTATCATCTTTCGATTCCTCTGAGAGCGAAGATTTCGGGTCAAAAATAGATTTCGACAACTTATGAATAAAAAAAAGGACGGATAAATATACATTTAGATAGTTCCGGCTCAGATTATTAAAACAGATACCTTTTTAATATCAACTTTGTGTTCGGAAATTGATTTCTAAATAAATTCAACTTCAACATTAATATATAATTATTATAATTGGAATGTATATATATATATTAAGGAATTAACACGTTGTAATTTACCTCAATGTCCCCTCCAAATATCATTCTACCAGGATTGTTTCCAACGTGAGTTATTGAGCTCTCTTTCGCTTCTTTTTTAGTTTCATCTTTTGTTGCATTTTCTTCATTTTCTTCATTTTCCAAATCCTCGATGAAATCATCGATCATTCCTTGGGTACGATGTTTTTCTCTTTCTGTAGCAATTCGCATAAATTTCATTCCAAATAATCCTTTCATTTCTTCTTCATTTCCACCTTCTTTCTGTTCTAATTGTGTCAATTCGTCAAATGCTTTTGCTTTGATAGCGTCAATATCATCCTCTTTTTCAACATCACTATTTTCACTTGAAAAATCATCTAATTCTTCATCAGATCCAAGGTCATGAATTTTTCGTTTTAATTCCTCATGTCTTCGCAGTTGCTCAGCAATTGCTTGGCGACTCTCTAAATTATGATGACCGTGTTTTAAAGTCTGCTTAGCCCATTTGCTAGTATTCTTATGTTTCAAAGTCATACGTTCTTGAGCACGTGTTGTTTCAAGCCTTAGCTGTTCTTCACGAGCAAGTTTGGGATCAAGTTCGGCCAATTGTTTAAGACTTAACTTGTTCTTTTCCTTCTTTCTGATTTTACGATAAGTCTTACTTTTAATTTTAGCGATCCTTCTCGCTTTGATCTCTTCGCGAAATGCCAATTCACGCATTTTACGTAATTCTTTCACTCGGTTTTCAACTTCTTCAACCGACAATTTACTCATCTGAAGTTCTTCATATTGTTGTAAATTCTTTTCCTTTACACCACTTTCCACCAATACGGAATCTACTTCTTTTTCAAATTCTGTTGAGGGCTTTAATCAAAGATTAGTAAATTAGTTATGAAACAACGACAAAATAAGGTTTATATAATAAATGAAAATAGTTTAACACACTTGAAATGTGGCAACTAAAACATTGTTTGTTTGCTTATGTGGAAGAGGTGCATTAATGGGAAATTTTAAATGCTCGGCTTCCCGATTTTGCTTAACAATTGGCTCCCATTTAGTAATATCTTTTTTAGTCTTTTCGTAAGCAGCTTGTCTATTCAATCTGTCTTGAATTCGGGGAGGTAAAGGAGCTGGTAAAGGTTCCTTATAAGTTCCTTTATTACCACCACTTTCCAGGGATGCTAATTTTTGTTTCAATCCACTAAAACCAGTTTCTTCTTGAATTGATCCAAGAAGGTCACTCAGATCAATCTTCTTTCTAACATTTGAAGACTCTCTAGTTGATAAATTATATTCTGATTCTTCATAAGCTTCAGTACGCTCTTTTAATTGCTTTTTTGGTTTTTCGAAAAAATTTATTTCATCATCAAGAGTTCTTTTTCTTTTTTTATCTAATGAACCAATAAAAGAAGCTAAATTATCTGCCTTGGTTTCATCATCAATTTCTTGTACGTCATTATCTTCCTCATTTTCTATCAAAGCTTTAACTTCCTCATCCGTTTCGTCTTCATTGCTATCTGATTCACCAAATCCAACAAAGCCCTCCACATTTATTCCTGTTAACCCACTCTCATCTTCCTGATACTCTTTATCTAATTCATCACCTGATTCACCTTCCTCACTAGAGTCGTCATCAGTTTCGCCTAAATCGATCTCTTCATCCAACCGCTTTTTTATGTCCTACAAAATCTTTAAATATTAAAATCGTGTTCTATATAGTAAAACCAACTCAAATAATAGCGATAAAATAACTAACTTTCTGAATAGATCCTCTAAATATAAAATGTTCAAACCTTTCTTCATCAGAATCATTAAAAGCTTCGTCACTATCAATCTCCTCATCATCCTTTTTTTCAATCTTATCAACACCGATATATTCGTAGCTTTCTATTTCATCGATATTTCTACGACGTCGTTCGTATTTAGTTTCGTCTTGTTCAATTTCTAAAATATCATTTCCGAAAATTTTATTAGGTTTTTTCTGCTGTTTGCTTATTGAAGAATTTTTTGGTCGAGATTTTTTAGAATTTGTAGTTGAAGTAGTTTTTGAATTTTTAGAATTTTTAATAGAATTTTCATCAAAGCTAACTCTAAGTTTTGAAGAAAATTTAGTTATTTTTTTCTTTCCCATATTGAAAATGAGTTTTTCTTAAAAAAAAAAAAAATTATAGATTGTGTTGATCATTATCAGATCAATTTTCCTTCTTCTCCACGTGACTTCATATTTTTTCAAACGGGGAATCTTAACCTAGACCCCGGTGCTCAGGATAATATCCTAGACCCCCAAATTTGATTGGCTCATCAGGTTTCAGCCACATTGATTATTTATTTGTTTATCGTTTTCTGAGTTGTTCGTTTTCTGAGTTGTTTATTGTAATGCACCCCTTTTTTGTATGCCAGGTTGGTGGCGCAGCAGTGACAAATAAGGGGTGACAAATAGAGATCAGGCCACTTAAAAAAATC
>JADRCO010001691.1:0-17595 GCA_021464525.1 Rhizophagus sp. LPA8_4_AMF | reverse complement strand
TATTAAGTAATGAACACCAAGTATTTGTTTTACCAAAAAATGCAATAGCAAATGCACATGCACTGTAAATAGAATCTGCATGTTCAGGCAATAGTTCAGGTTTAATATTAAATGATTTTGTTATACGTTGAGAAATTTTTGTCATATAATTTGTAATGAATTCAATTTGTTGCTCTTCAAGAATTTTATTATTTTTATTTACTGTTTCTGCCCATCGTGGACATGCTTGATGCATTGCTAATTCTTCATCTTGTGTCTAAAAATATAATTAAAAGATAATAATTAATATTTAATTGTCATTTACCATTTAATTTCTTAATCACTTACAACTGGAATAGAAGAGATGTAAACTGATTGACTGTTATCTCTTCCTAAAATTCCTTCTCCGTTAAGTAATCCAAGAGAATATGCAAATCCGGATATACCAGTTCTAATAAAACAAAAATTTTTAATATAAATAATTAAAATATTATTTAACTAATTACTCACCTTGTAACAGCGGAACTTTGAAATTTAATAACATTTGGATCATAAGGTAATATCTTCTTCCAAAATTCATTATAACGTTTTTTTGATCTTTTTCCCATAAAGTAAAGTTCTTTTTCACCTCTTAAAGTTAATAACCCTTGTTTTAATAATGGAAACGGATTTTCATACTATTAAAACAAAAAATAAATTAGTGATAATATATAATATATAACAAAGAAAAAAAATTTTATTTTATTTACCCATTCTTTTGCGTATGAAACATTCTTAAAAACATATTCTAATTCGATAAATTTATTTATATCCCCATCAGTAGGATAGCGAGTTCCTAATATATACATATATAAATTATAAAATTGTATAATAATAATGCAATTTTTATTTACGAAAAGAAATTTATTTACCATGTCTAGAAACAAGATATAATTGCTGCAATTCACATTTATCAGGTATTTTAATCGGATCTGCCTTATCAGTAAATATAACTGGCAAGCACTTCGTTCCCATATGTCTCTTTATATTAAACCTATAAAAACATTCCGAATACTGTATAAATATGAAGAGAGTTAAGCACCATAATAAGATTTTTACATGAAAATTCATTTTCAATATAATAGAGTAATATTAATTAATAAATAATATTACGAAAATAAAAGAAATTTGCAAAGAAATGGGATCAGGCCTCCGAAAAATTCATTACAATGATTAATATCGCAATGGCTGTAGCTTGTATCACCACGTGGCACGTTATCGTCTTATCGAGCAACGGTGTTATCATAGTTATCATATGGCGGATTTATCGGAATGTCGATTATTTTGGCCAAAATTAACGTTAATTTCGGCCAAAATGATCGACATTCCGATAGGACCTTTCAAATGTATAAAGTTATATTAACTTTTTGGCTTCAAATTTTGCTATCTCGAGAACCAGTGATCAAATTTAATGATCTTGGACTTTGTTAGATTCGTCTCATTGAGACGAACAATTTAATATATATTTCATCTCTGTAGATGCAATATTGACCGAGATATTTCATTTTGAAATTTTTGTTACACGGGATCTGAGTTATCTTAGTATTGTTCGGGGTCCAGTGAGCTACATGTATCTACTATGAATTATAAATTAGTGTATCATTAGAATTCGCTTGTATATTCAAATTAGTTTTTAATTTTGAAATATAATTCCGATCAGATAATACAGTTACATTCATAAATCTTTAATGATAAATTACGATTAGGGTTTCTTTCTTTTAGTTAAAAATTAAAATAAAGATTATGAGAAAGAAAATATTTTTTGGGTACACAGCATACCGAAACATGAAATTTTTTTAAATGGCGAAACCATCAAACTTTATATGTTTGAAAGAATGAAGAATTCATAATCTAAAAAAGGTAATTTATTTTACAACATGAATGATTCTTTGAAATTATCATCCAAAAAAAGTTAGAACACGGAAAAACATCAAAGTTTCTTTAACAATTATATTTATAATAGCGGACTTGAAATTAAATTTACTCTCCCACTTTTTATTATTATTATTATTATTATTATTATTTTTTATTATTTTTATTTTATTTTTATTATTATTATTATTATTATTATTATTTCAATTTATCCTAATTTTTATTCATTCAAATAATGTTATTTAAAAACTAACGAATAATAGATATAATTACAAAGCTAGTTACTTTATTATTTCTTGAAAATTCTCATACACAAAAAAAACGTCTTATCATTCATGCATATGATTCGGATTTCTTTCCGATAAATTGGCCTACCATGCATACATTTATGCAATTTCAGTATTCTTTGTTCTTATTTAGAAAAACGCCAACAAAAAAAAAAAATAATATCACATCTTCTTCCTTTGAATAATAGAATTCCATGTACTTAAAATGAATTTGTATAGATCAAACAATCAAGACAAAAACTTTACTCATAATAATTTGTCATTTGTAAGTTGAGAAATTACAGAAATTACAGGAATAATACTCTGATTTAATTGGTTCGATCAAAATTTACTACACAGTGTATGCTTATGGTTTAAAATGATTAAGAAATGATGGATTTATAGGTGATATATATCAAGGTTTTATTAATATTTTAATTTACTTATACTTCACAATAAATGCTAATATAGGTTTTGTAACGCATAAATAAAAATAAACGCCAATACGCAATTACATAATTTTTTTTCGACATGTAAGAGACGAATTTGAACTATTACTATTGACTTTAAAGTATCATAGACGCGATTCAAGAAGTATAATAATATGCTGTGAATAAAAGTTCGTCAAATATTAAATAATGAGAGAAATTTAGTGAGTAAATAAATATGCAACATAAATATGCAGATAAATAAATAATTATACTTTTAAAAGACGAGATAAAACTCTAAAGTTTATCATCATACGAAATGTTTCGCTTACTTATATATATATATTATATATAGTAAGAATTTATTGTGGTAGGTTGCTGCGCTATACGTTTAGTTTCATAATATTATGATTTATGAGTGTATATGTAATGCATGCAATATACGCATGACATTTTTTGCATTTTGTCGTACAATAAAAAATCTTAAATACGTAACGAATACGATATATAACTCTAAATTTTCTTCCTTTTTTACACGCCTCATTATCAGTTCTAAAAAATGAATATGAATAATAATTTTAGTATAAAAGAAAATGGAATAATAATAAATTATAGTGACGCAACAAACATAAAAATCAATTATCCAAATGATAAAAAAGTTAAAATATCAAAAGATGGATCAAAACATATTAAAATTGATCATATTACTATTGACCATTATAAAATCCAAACCAAATGGTTAAAACCACTTGGTATTACTATCGCAAATTATTTACGACAAAAATACAATACTTTAATTACAGAAGGTAAATAAAAAATATTACATGTTCGGTTAAGATATTATACATATTTTGATTGATTTTTTTTTTTAATTTTATATAGATCAAGAATATCTTTTGAATTTTCCTAGTGGTTACGAATTTTATGATTTTATAACGTATAATGATTCAGAATTAAAAACCAAAGTTCGTACGGATAATTATTTATTCGGTAATTATTAAGATATATTATATATACACACATATATAACTTTTTTAACATTAACTTATAATTGAAAGAATTCTTAATCGAAAATACCTTCTTTTATATTTTCTTTTTTTTTTAGGAAAATATAGATTTCGTTCAACTAACGAATTTACGCCACATTTAATATGGATTATATCAGATAAATCTGAAGATTGTAAATGTTGTTATTGTCCAATGAATAGTCGTTCTGCAAAAAAGAAAAGAGAATTGGAAAATTCTGCATCTACACCTTTAAATCTTACAAAAAACAATATTAAAAAGCAAAAGATAATTAAGTCTTTTTCGGCATTACTTTCTATTTCCACTTTACCAAATAAATCCTTTCTAAATAATAAATCCTTTTTCAACAATAAATCTTTACCAACTATCTCCTTTAATTCAAATTTTACACCTAATACTTCTTTAACAAAGAATAATTTTTCTTCGCTTACTCCACCTTATAAGGATGAATCATCTTTACAAAAAGTTTCATTTTATTCACCAAATAATCCTCAAATATCAAAAATATCTTATTATTCTTTAAATAATAACAATAATAACAATAATAATTCCTCCTCTTCTCAAGTGAAGCAATCAGATTCGCTTGATCAACTATGTAAAGCACAATATAGAATAAATGAAGTAGTTTGGATTTGCTTGTTAAGTGATGATTCAATGGAAACTTTTGAGAATGTCAACAAAGTTATTACAAATCATAATGCTAGAATTCCTTATTGGCCTGCTCTTATAACAAATTCAACTTATAATAATTCTATTTCAAAATTTGTATATACAGTTAAATTTATTTATATTGTTGTTGAAGAAATTATTGTATTAGAAGATTATATTTCTCCTTTATCTTTTTCTTTGGTAGATATTACTAATAAGATCCTATCAAAACAAGTTAAAGGTAAGTTATTATTAAAATATCATATATTTGTTATTTTTATCATTATTATTAATATTATTTATATTATTATAATAGTTATTTGTCATTCTCACTATAGATACCTAGAAGTAATTTTATGTATTACTTATTTAAAAAAAACTTATACCTTATATTCTCCATCATTTTATGATGCTGAAAAAAATTTATATCACTATAATTCCATTTTAATTGGTACAGAACAAATTAATTTAGGGGATATTGTTAAACTTATATCAACAACTGATTTATTTATAATTAAAGATATTATAAGTAATTCAAATATGGATAATATAAGATTTATTGGTTATAATATATTAGATGATAATAGTCAACGTCATAATAATTCACAAATATCAATTACTTTAAATCAAATTGGTGGTAAGAATTATACTAGATTTCCCAGTATACAACATGATGAAATATTAAGACATAAAATTGATATAAATGAAAGGGAAAATTTATTTTTAGTAAAAGCAAATGATTATTTTAAAAGTATTTTACATAAAGAATTAAATATAGAGATTAACTAATTTTTTTTTTTCTTTCTTTTTTTGTTAAACATTTGTGAAGAGTAATTTTATTATAAAATAAATAAAGTTAAGTTTAATAAACATCAATATTTAATACAGCCATTACACCTCCCACAAGATGTAAACTTCCAGTAATCAATACTTGAATTTTTCTATTTGTTTGTTGATAATATTCTATGATCCATTTTACACTTTCTTCAATTGATAAAAATACATGAGTTTCATGATTATCTATTGATGAATTTAATTGTCTCCATGATTCTGCAAGGTTTTTTTGTAATGTCAATTTTTCATCACTTGTAATTGAATTGCTTTGCAAATCTATAAATAATTGAAGTAAAAAAATTTCAATATGCTCTTTAAGTACATCTGTTATAATAAATAAGTATAAATAAAATTATTTTATACCTAGCTTAAATTGATTTGTAATAAAAGTAACATTTGAACAAAATATTGCATGATCGAATTTAATAAAAGGTTTTGTTGATGTAATTTGCTTTAAGATTTCTACCCCATCTCTGCCTTGAGTACAATTAAATAATAATATTCTTTCAACTAGATCATTATTTTTTTCTAATACACTACTTTTAAACCACTCAATGCATGCCTAAAATAAAGAATGAAAATTTAAAAACCGTTTTTTCATAATAATAATTAGAATAAAAACACACCTGCACACTTTCTAATGTATGAGCTCCATCAAGATACCAGGTTACACCTTGATATTGTGATAATTTTAATACTTGCGCTCTTCCAGGCCAATAAACTTGAACTAATCCTGGAACAAATTCTTTAGGAATTTTTTCGGATAATTTAACAGATTTTTGTTTCTCTAACCATATCCTACACAATTCAATTGCAAGTGATGCATTTGTAAATTGATGCTTTCCTGCTAATCCTATAAAATAACATTTTTTTTTAAAAAAAGAAAAAAATTATCTTAATTATTTGATAATAATTGTTATACCAAGTTTAATTCCGTCCAGTGTTTCTTCATCAAGTGAACTAATTGGAATAAATAAAGCCTATATACAAGAAATTTTTTTTTAGAAAAAAATTAAAAATGATAACTAATCCCTTTCTTACATTAATATCAATAGCGCGTTTTTTTAATGTTTCGAAAGCGGAAGTTGGCTGTTCAACCGTAATAGCCGGAACATTTCTCTAAATGTAATTATAAAATGAAACACTAATTTCGTATTCTCATTAAAAACACTTATTCTGTTGTACTTACCTTGAAAATACCACCCTTATGCCAAGCTATTGCTTCAATTGTATCACCCAAAGTTGTTTGATGATCAATACCCAAAGATGCTACTCCACATACAATTGGTTTTTCAATAATATTTGTTGAATCATATTCTCCTCCGACTCCAACTTCCATTATAGCTACATCAACCTAGAACAGAGAATGAAATAAAAAGAGAAAGCACTTAGAAAGTATTAGTATTCATTATTTAAACAAACTTATCTTTATATATAACATACATTTTCGTTCATAAAAACATGAAAGGCCATTAAAGTAAGAAATCTAAAATAATTCGGCTTGGTAGATTGACTATTATCCTCCTATATAAGATGGGAATTAATTCTCTATTAATTTTATATTGAGTATAAATATTCAATTTCCTTTACCTTTTTATTTAAATCAAGTTTATCCCAGCATTCAAAAAAATATTTCGTAAACTTTTCTTCGCTTAGTTTATTTCCATTTAAACGAATCCTTTCACGTACGGCAATAAGATGAGGCGAAGTATACAAACCTTGATGAACATTAATTATAGAAGATTTTTATTAATTGTAACAGAAACATCAATTGACAAACCTGTTCGAATCGAAGTTATATTTTCATCTTGTTTATAATGTCTTAAAATTGACTCAACCAATGCACTAGTTGAACCTTTTCCTTTTGTACCCGTAATATGAATAACATTTAATCGATTAAAGTCACTAGGCTTTTATTAAAGAATAAAAGTTGTCCGACTCGGAATTAAAATTTCGAAATTTAAATCACGTGACTGACAATAAAAAAAAATGATTTATTTTTACATCGTATCCAATTACTCTGCAAAATTCTCTAAATTCTGGCAAACTTTTTTCATTCAAACGACCACCTGAAGCACGAATAGCTTTTAATACAGCAGAATTTGTTTGTAAAGAATTAAGACATTTTATCGCATCCTTATTTATCAAAAAAAAAAAAAAAATTTTTTTTATTTGCTTGTAAAAAAAAAATAAATTTTATAAAAAAAAAGTGCAAATTTACCTCATAAGTACGATTGTTGGCTTGCATATCGGCTTTTGAAATTTTAGTAGAATAAAATTTATAAAATTTTTTTATAAAATTGCTAGTATGTTTTCGATAATTACGACGAAAGAATGCGAAGTTTTGCATTCCCTTTTCAATAAAACAGTGAGAGTTATCAATCAATTTTATGATTTCATGTGATCATTCATCAAAATTTTTTTTTTTAAGGACATCAGGTTTATTAACCAATCATATAAATGATAGGAAACTAAATTAACTAAGTTCACCTCGAATAAATTCAAAAATATATTAAAACCAAATTGATTCCTAAATAATTTAGTTTAAATTCAGATTTGCTATCTTTTAGAGAACTCTTGTTCTTTATAAGTAATATTTGTGCAAAACTTTATTTTTAATTAAAAATGTTATTATAAAAATTTTCAGAATCCATGATTTAATCGAAAAATCCCCAATGTAATATTTAAATGAAAATGTACTGTCAATAATTTAAAGCTTATAATTACAAAAATCACAATCGATCCTTTTTTTTTATCCAGGAATATTAAATCATTTATAGACTAAATTAAAATTACTAATTAATTACTTTTATTAGTTTTTATTATTGTTATTATTGTTATTATTTTTATTAGTCCATTCATCAATTGTTATTTCATCAGTATGTAATAAATCATCAAAACTTCTAGTAAACATTATTGATTCATCTTCGTATATATGATCAACTACTCTATGCCTTGGTAAAGGAGTAAAATTAGTTGTAGAAGATATTGGTTGAATTGTAGCAGTTGATGAATTTATATTCGTTGAAGTTGGTGAGAAAAGCATTAAATCATAAGTTGTTGCAGCTGTAGCAGGAGATGTGATAGAATGTGTTATTGCTGGTTGCTCTTGTATATAATCATCATCCTCTATATTAATATGCGGTGTTGTAGGATAATTGTTTATATGATGATGAGATTCATTTGTATTTTCGGAGTCTCTTAACCTATTTTTCCCTCCTTTTAATAATGACATTCTGAAAAAACCTGGTTCATTAACCAAAGATTTCTTTGAAATTGAAAAAAATCTTCCATCCCCAAATTTTTTTTTTCTTTCTCCGTTAGATTTATTATTTTCTTTCCCATTCCCACTTAACATCCCTATATGAGATCCTGTTGAATTATTAGTTCCACTTGTACTAGTTGCATCCCATGATCCCGCACTTAACATATTATCTTCTTTCATTCCTTCTTCATCATCAAATTCAAAATCTATTGAATCCGTGTTAGGTTCTTCTTTTGACGCACTAAGTAATAAAACTCCATAAACTAAACTACCTATTCCCAATGTAACCAATAGAAGTGCCCAAGGAGGATACGTTGATATCTGATTTAAATATATCATTGTGTTTACAAGTCCCATTGCTGTTTAAAATAACATTAAAATAAACAATACTAAACAAAAAAATATCTCTAAGGATGTTTATGATATTAAAAAAAAATTTTACCTGTATAAAAGCCATAAAACATAGGTACAACCAACACAGAATCATGAAGTTTTAATGCTGTATTTAGACAATATACCTAAAGCAAAAATATTTTAGTTAATGTAAAAATTAAAAAAAAACCCCCCAGTTATTTAACTAACTTGTAATACAGCCGTAAAAGCAAGTCCGATCAAAATGAACCAACTTAAATTATCAGTGAATTGATTATTCCCTGTAATAGAAATAGTAAACAATTTGACGCTTCGAACATGCGTCCCATATTAATAATCATCACTGTTAAAATCAAATTTTTTAATTATTTTCTTTCTTATACATACCCACTCTTTGCTAAAAGTAGAGTCTGGCTTGCAACTAATCCACCTACGCCAGCCATAGTCATACCAATTGCTTTTTTTAATCGGGAGGTATCAATTCCCTTAAAAAAATTATCTCGTCGTTTCCTATCATTATTTTTTTGAATCCAATAACAATAAAGAGCGATTCCAAATAAAGTAAAGGTGATTATATTGAGGAAGGAAAAGTATACAATGAAAAGTGGGCGCATCATAAGTGATTTTAATTTTTCCAAAGTGAGATTCTCGTCTAAAAAAAAAAGATTTATAAATTTTTATAGTAGTTTTTCGGAATAAGTAAAAATCTTCTTACCATTCTGTCCGGCGTTCATTCCTCCAAATATGACAATCCAAATCACACTAAAAATGACAACAAATGTTCCAACAATATCCTTCTTTGTAATTTCGGTTCCCACTAACATTCTAGCAAATATAAAGTTAAAAATGAGTGAAACCGAGCCAAGAGGAGCAACCCATTGAGCTTTAAGGAAATCTAAGCAGATGTTATTGAAAGAAAGAAGAATTTTATGATATTTAGATTCGAGGAATATAGAAAAATTAAATAATTGTAAGACTTACTCAGTGCAATGGTACTCCCAATCATTTGACTGGCGATATACAAATATAACCCAATATGCCATAATGGTCTTCCACACTCATTCCTTTGTAAAGATGGTGGCCGGTTTGAATTTTTTACGTGATCTAATTTGAGTAAATTTAAACCAGCAGCATTCATAATTGAAGATGCAACAGAAACCAAAAATCCGATCAGGAAATTTAATGTTGGCGATTCTGACATTTCGATTTAATGCTAATGAATGAGAAGGAAAATTATCAAACGGAAATGATGTAGGTTATGGTATAAATAATTTGGAGGTGGAAATACGAAAAGAGTGACACAAATCCTTTAAAGATAAATGAGGCAAAATGCCTCGCGAAGGCTGTTGAAAATGATGTTAAATTTTTAGTACTTGATGAATTTTCTGATTTCTTGGTTACTTGATAAAAATAATTTTGCTTAATTTACTTACTAATGAATTTAAGAGAAAATTGATCGGGTACAACGAAACGTATATTTGAACACTTTGTTAAAAAAGGCAATGTGAGTATGTGACAAACAAAATCATTTTTTAATACAACCAAATTTCTGTGGTGATACGTTATAATATAGTTAAACACGGTATCAAAAATTTCAAATTTCTATACTCGACTAACAGCGTATATAATTACAATTGTATACTGTATGTATGAGCAATATGGAAAAACCAAAAGTACCGTTATTTCGGTCAGTAAAAAAACCTGCTCGCAATTTAATTTATTGACAAATAAAGAAATTGTACATTATTTAGCGCAGCAAGTATATCCGGTTGAAAAGCTGATTGGAAATTGGAAATGAATTCTTCTTTATATATAAGATCCTTGATTTTGAGAAATTTCTAAGTGCTTCATAAATAAAATACACATTTATTTTTTTTTTGTATTAAATTTATTAAATTTTTATCAAGAAAAATTACGGTTGATGAATAATGAATGTGTTGACTATCTGTGTCATTTTCGTGAATTATTCGAATTCAACAATGAGATTTGTGGAAGAAACGATAACATTAACATATTAGTTGGTTATTGATCAAGCTTATCTTAATTGCTTTTTTTCTATAATTTAAAATCAAAATTTCCTACTTATGACATGAAATTGACTTACATCAAGAAGCATTATTACGCAGGGTACGATTTGCAGCCATAAAACTAAAAAAAAATACAAAATAATAAGTTTTATAATATAAGTTTTAATAATTGTGATAATTTTAACCCAAGTTCTTACATAGCGCCATGAGCTAAACCAAATCTTTGAATATTTTTTAATTGTTCTACTGTAAGTTTTATATTTTCTTCCAAATTCGCCATATTTTGCTGTAATCTAGCTAATTGATTATTTAAAGAATTATAATGTTGCAATTGTTGTAATGGAGGTTGTAATTTTGGAGGTTTTTTAAAAGCGCTATTGTTGTTGGTGTCCATGGTTCGAACGCGAAAAGTTGTAAAAAGTGTAAAAATACGCGAAATTAAGTAGATCATTGTTCCAGTCTATATATAGTTACGGTCACATGCATATTCATTTATCAATCTATCTACAGTAGGTTTGTACTTCTTTCATATAAGAGTTTTGAACTTATTAAACGTTACTGAATTATGATTTGAAGTTTCGTTTTTCAAAACTTTCGATCAAATTACATACCGTTGAGTCCAAACTGCCTCTTTATTCTATCTCAGTGAGGTGTTTGGAATTAAGTGTTTGTTACATTATTTATGCCCTAATAAAAAAATTATTTTGAAAAAAATGAAATTATTCATTTGTAAAATAATCCCTTCACATTAATTATATTAGTTATATACTAATTTATTAAATATTTATCAAATTTAGTTCGATCCAAAGGATCTTGATAAGGAAACTTTACGAAAATAAACTAATCGAAGATATACCAAAAAATAATAATAAAAACAATTCTATACTTTTAAAGTACAAATCAATCCATTAAGATTTATTTAACCTTATTAATTAATGAAAAAAATATGATTAATAATTATACTGACGATTTATTTAAGCTGTTGACATAAAATTAATACTTACAGTGAATAATCACTCTCAAAAACTCATTTCAAATACTTAATAACAAACGACGAGGATCTTCAATCTGCTCCTTAATGGTTTTCAAAAAAATAACAGCTTCACGCCCATCAATTAAACGATGATCATAAGTTAAAGCAACGTACATCATAGGACGAATTTCCACCTATTTAAGAATAAAATTTTTTGAAAATATATTCCGAGATAAATATAGGATGAATTTATTTTATAAAAACTTTTTAAATACCTTTCCGTTCACCGCAACAGGGCGTTCTTTTGTAGCATGCATTCCCAATATCGCACTTTGTGGCAAGTTAATAATAGGAGTACCGTATAACGATCCATATACTCCACCGTTTGAAATAGTGAAAGTACCTCCAGCCATATCTTCAATAGTAATTTTCCCATCCCGAGCCTGAAAATTTTAAATTATCGATTAATAAACTTATTAATGCTTAAATGACATGCGACACAAAAAATGATTGAATTTCATTACCTTCTTACCCAATTCCGCGATTTCCTTTTCGATCTCAATAAAAGATAACAGGTGAGCGTTTCGAACAACGGGAGTAACAAGACCTTTTGGTGTGGCGACTGCAACACTCATATCAACATAATCTTTGTAAACAATAGTATCTCCACCATCAGGGCCTTCGATAGAAGCGTTGACTACTGGAATTTCTTGAAGTGCAAAAACAGACGCTTTGACGAATGCGGACATAAATCCAAGCTTAACGCCGTGTTTTTGCATGATTGAATCCTTATAAGTGTTACGGAGATCAATGATGTTGCTAAATCAAATATTTAAAGATGTTTAGTTAAAATTTTCATTAATAAAAATCCTAATACAAAACATTTTCAACCTCATATCAATTTCATTAAAAGTAGTTAAAGATGCAGCTGTATTTTGTGACTCTTTCAATCTTTCGGCAATACGTAGACGCATCCTATTCATTTTTACCTAAAAAACAAATATTATAAAAGGAAAGCTCATCGATTACATTCGTAATGATAATTAACACTCACATGACGTTCTTCGCGATCACCGTACAAGGTTGTAGCAGATTTAGAATCTATAGATAATAATTATTGAATAATAATGAAGATAATAACAATTTTTTTTTCAAAGTCAGAGAACTCGTTACCAGTCTTTGGTGGTGAGGGAGAGGGTGTCGTTTCTTGTTCAAACTCTTCTTTAAGTTCTTTTTTTCGTTCTTTTGACTCTTCCTTTTTTCTAGGTTCTTCCTTTTTAGGCTCTTCCTTTTCCTCTTTTGGTTCTTCCTTTTTAGGCTCTTCCTTTTCCTCTTTTGGTTCTTCCTTCTTAGTTTCTTTCCTTGTAGTTTCCGTTTCTGTCATTATTTAACCAAGGTTACGTGATCTAGTAATGTAAATCAAACATATGAAATACCTAAATACCTTCTGCTGGAGCTCCACCTGTTTCAATTTTAAAAAGATCTTGGTCTACGACCACGGTATCGTCTTCCTTTGCATATAATTCGACTATTGTGCCAGTATACGGAGAATTAACAGGAGCATCAACCTGCAACACAGTTATGACAATTAGGATCGTAGTATAATTTATTTAAAATGAATTTGATCATACCTTATCGGTTTCAATTGTCGCAACTTCCTCATCTTGCTGAACAAAATCGCCAACCTCTATTCAGCAAAAATTTGGTCAGAAAATTAGTAATGCCGTAAAGGAAAAAAAATTCACCAATAAATAATATTACTTTTATTCCATCTCGAAAGGGTGCCTTCTGTAATTGATTCGGCCAAAGCAGGAACTTTAACTACCTTACTTGCTATAATTTCATTTTTTTTAAAAAAAAAAATTCTAATTAATTCCGCTCAAATAATCAAAGACCTTAAAAAGATACGAAATATTCACCGTATTCTCGAACCTGTATCTGCTTAGCAAATAATTTTGGCAATGAAATATTTCTGAATGATAAATAACCTGAGAATCAGAGCGCGCAAACCACCCCATATCGCATTAAAACATTTAAATCAACATTTCCCCAATCACAAATAACAGATTTTGGTTCGTTTCCAATTTTTATTTCAATTATTTGGTAACTGGGATAAGGAGTTGTTGATATAATTTAAGTTGATTTATAAAGATGCCAACCTTATGATTTTTGAACCATTAATATAAGACCCGTTTACATTGTGGAAAATTCGTCGTTGCATTAAAAGCGAATTTCGGACAACAACAGGAGTTGTGTTTGATACCAGCTTGGAACTATAACGCAAAGAATGCATGGCTGAAATGCTAAATACTACCCTCCGTATGACTGCTAAGTGCATTTTAAAGTCTCCCTATCTTGACGCGTTAAAAATCCGAAGAAAAAATTCGAATTGTTTAGTTTTTTCGTCCGATCTATAAATATGATTAAAGAAATTAATCACGTGATATAAATAGGGGCAAAATTTAAAATTTCCGATCGCAACTCCTTTCTAGTCTGATTCCAATAATAACTAAAGAAATAGAAATATAGAATTAATGCATCTACACGTTTAACGATTTACCAATTATATCTCCTATTTTCGCTTTAATTTTCTGTTTTTATATAGTTTTATACCTAGATAAGGAAGCCGAGAAATTGTTATAGCCGGTATCTCATATTTTTAGAAATTAGAAATTACACGATTGAAAATTTTCGAGATTAAAAGTATGGGATAAATCTTGATCATCTGTATAATAATAGGTTCATATAATATTGATCAGAACTAGATGATCAGCAAATTTTAGCTGCAAAATGCCGATCTTTCTTGATAAAATTGCTTAAAAATTATTAAGATAAAAGTCATGTTATCTGCAAAAAGCTTATATTTTATACTATAATTGTATCAAGCAATTTGTTTTTATCCACCATTTTCAAATTGCTGTAAACTGCATTTTGTTGATCATTTATAAAATAATTATTGAAAACTAAGAAAACAGCAAATAGCCAATAAAATTAATTTTTAATTCATATTACCTAGGGGTACTTTTATATTACAATATTTATTATAAATGGTGCAGTATACAGTACACTATACACATAACTCATATAGTGACCCTCCAAAATTCTCCAAGTTACATGAATTCTGATTGGTCAGATTTGTGTAATATTATATTATACTAAAACATAAATCATTTTTAATAAGAGTATTTAATAACTTTTTTATAATATAAAAAAAATTTTATTTATTATTTCTTTAAGCAACTTTTAAGATAATATTATTTTAAAAACATTGTATATCTTTTAGAATCTTTATATATTTATTCTCTTACTCATTTTTTTCATATATAATTAATAATATCCATCATTTTGCATACTCTTTTTGACTCATTTAATAATACCTGCTTCTTGCATATATTGAAGAAAATTTTGATATTTTTCATAAATTCTTTAAATAAGACCAAAATTTTATTCAATAATTGCTTGCATTACTTTTGCTATATCTATTTTAAAATTATTAAAATTTATAAGAGGAGTAACACTTATTACATAATTATTAAAGAGGGAGGAGAATAGTCAAAATCTTATAAAATCATATATTTATAATATAATAATTTGATTGGCTGTTAAATCTAATAAGGGGGGAGGGGGTAAGTTTATATTAAACTAAATATTACATAATATATGTCACTGCCCTAATAGTAGTTTTCTCAAAATTACCTAAATTTCCAAATTGCCAAAAGAGATATTTCCAGTTACAGTAAAATTTATTGTATAATAATATTTTTGAAATACCATTAATTACTTGTATTAAATATTTACAGATCAAAAATTTATTTTTAAAAAATGCAGGTCAATTACAACACTAGTTGAAATAAGACAATTCAGAAATATAACAATTTGGCCAAATTTAGCTAATTTATAATATATTTTAGATAAACTTCAAATATAAATCAAATTGAATGAAATTTAAATTATTTGATTTGTAGTAGATTAGAATAAGACCTGAAGAAAATATATAAAACTGGAATCTGATTTTGTTATTTTTGTATAAAATTTCTTATAATTTTTTGGTAAGTTATATGTTTGAAATTATATAACCAATAAGCAATTATTAAAATAATCAGATTTTTATTTGTATAATGAAATTAATAATTTTTATTTTCATTTTATACAACAATACTATAAATTTTTTTTCAGTAAATTACAATAAAATTCAGAAAATTATAATAAAATTTGGCAAAAAAAAATAAAATTCAGTAAATAAAAATTTATAAAATTTAGTAAATTATAGTAAAATAACTTTGATATAAAGGGTAGTAACATATATTACTCATTTAATTTAATATAAACTTATCTCTCTTCTACCCTTATCAAATTTAATAGCCAATTAAATTATTATATTTTAAATTATATGATTTTATTAAGTGTAATGTAAAACTTTAATTATTCCCCTTCATCTTTAATAATTATATAATAAGCATTACTTCTGAAGCTCAAAATGGTCTGAATTGGTCTAGGTTGAGAAATAATCTGAAACCAGACCAAAAAATTATTCCATTTTGATTTAGATTCAGTCTAATATTGAAGATAATCTGGAATCAGACCAGACTAACAGGATCCAAACATCTCTCATACAACTTATATTTGAGTTTGTATAGAGTTTATATGTAAATTCTAGCCAAAATTGCATATTACAGAGGTGTTTTCAAAATTTCTTATCCTACATTCCCATGTATCTAAGCTATTCAGTGATTGTATATTTACAATCTTATACTTATTAGATTTGTCTCAATGAGAGGAATTCAATGATAATAAAATCACATTTCTGGCATAAATATTGACCGAATTATTACAATATATAGTTTTTATTATACATTACTTGTGAGTTATATGAGAGATGTTCAGGATCTTAGACCAACCCAGTTATTTTGGTCTGGTCCAGTCCAGTTTTTAAATGTAATTAAAAATTTAATATTTAATTGTTAAATTAAGTGTGAATTTTTTGCCAAAATTTAATTTTAAATATTTAATAGGATAAATTTATTTGTAACATCCTATTACACATCTTATTTGTAATAACATTAAATTTTATCCAATTAAAATTTAAGATCAGGTGTAATATAAATAATTAGCAAATCAAAACAAAAGATCAGTCATGTAACCAAAATGAAAGAATTTCAAGAAACTGCTTATAACTTAAAATTTTATCTATAAAACTGTTTTTAGTACATTAAGTAAAAGTTTTCCAAATTAAATTTTACATATAAATTAATATTAATTATAAAAAATATATATTTTTTAAAATACTAAAAAAAACAAAAAAAAGGATGTTATATAACAAAATGTTATAAATACATTTTTTCTATTTAATAAATAATCGTTAAAAATCTATTTTTATATATTTTTTTATTATTTATTTATTTATTATTACCATTTTCAAATTAGTGTGATCAGCAATTTTTTTGAATAAATAAAAATAATTGAATTTAAGACTACAAAAATAAAATCACAGATTAAAATTTAAACTACAAATATTATTTGATCTGCATAATTCTAAGCCACTATTGTACCACTTTCCAAGATTATTTTTCAGCTTTACATGTTATTTTCACTAAAAACATATAAACCGATTCTTAAAATGATTCCTAATAATTCTACCAGATTTTTCATTATTGATAAGAAATCTATTCTACTTCTGCAAATAAGCTCAATTATGCCCAAAGAATTTAGTGAAGACTTGTGTTAGCATATTATTTATCTTTATTATGATTGTCCATCTCATGATTTTCCAGTTTGAAAATTTGATATTTTTGATTTTTCAAAAATCAGTAAAAATCAAGTTTAAAACTTGTTTATTTGACTTTTTAAAGTAAAAATAGAAATAAAT
>JADRCO010001690.1:0-17601 GCA_021464525.1 Rhizophagus sp. LPA8_4_AMF | reverse complement strand
CTTAAATTTCTTATTTTATACTTAAAATATACTGAAAATTGAATTTTTGCAAAATCAATATTTAAATTATAATTAATATATATTTAAATTATATTCAATTTATACTTAAATTTTGCCCATTTCAGTATATTTTAAGTATATTTTTATATACTTAAATTGTAATTAAATTATTATTAAATTATACTTAAATTTTGCCATTTCAGTATATTTTTAATATATTTTAAGTAAGTGAGTGTATTTTGAGTATATTTTAAATATATTTTAGTAAAAATTTTTTTTTAAAGGGAATACTGCTATAAAAGTAATATTTATATACTTGACAATTGTGTGATTTTGTTTCAAATTTTTAATTCATTATGTGAGTAGAAAATAGCCAATAAAAATTTGTGATTTTGATGAAATATGTAAAAAAAATACGAGCATGTATAAAAAAGGAAATCACTCAAGAAAATTCTGAAAATTGTAGCAGTTTGATATTTTTTCAGAAAACTGAGCCAATAAAAGACAGAATTTAAATATTATAAAAAAAAATTCAATATTTAAACCTCAAAATTTTGCTCAGTGAATAAACATTAATCTGATTTTTGCAAAATAAACACAATTATGTGATTTTTTTTGTTTCAAATTTAGGCTGATTATATAGAAATTACCAAATTCAAATACTTATAACTTTTTATGTAGACAATTTTTTAAAAATCTGACCAGTAATTTAATAGTGCTTGTCTCGAAGAACAAAGTTACCAGTTTATTTCTTTGAAATTATATTTTTTTAAAGTGTTGAAAGATTTATAAGTACACTAATTTTATTGTCAAGTATAGACTTCTGGCACTATAGTAATTGTTTTATTACACCACAGTCTTGTGTTATAGTTCTAAGAAATACTATTTATTGTGTTTCTTTGATATTTTTAACTATTATTAAAAGTTGTTTTTTATAAGTATACTATTTTACAAATAGTATTAATAATTTTGGATTTGTAATCATTATTTCTTCTATCAATGCTTCTTTTGCTACCCAAATATTATTATCATCTGTATTATGAGATTTAAAGTTATTTTCAGCCCAAAAAACCTAATGATTTTAAAGTGTAAAATCCATAAAGTATTATAATTATGTTTAGTAATAAAAAGATAGTTATAAAAATTTCAATTAATTTCAAAATCACATTATTAAATCAAAATCTTGTTAATAAAATACATATAGATTGGCAACTATATGATATATTTTTATGATATATTAGAAACTATTCTGCTTCTGTAAAGTACAAAGTAAAGTACAATTATGCAAATTTATAAGAATATAAAAATGAAAGCTTACAAATATTTTACAAGTATTATAATTGTTTCCATTGGTTTAAATTTCCGGTACTATAGATAGTTACATGTGTTCAGGCTTTGTTTGGTTGTAACACTCTTCAGCATGAAATAAGTAGTGGGAATATAATCAGACGATTACCATTACCATCTAAATGGTATTCTTATATAAGGAGCGTTATAATTTCAATTCGGGCTATGCCATACGTACTACCACTGTTGATTTGGCCATGATAAAAGGAAGTTAAACAAAAAAATTGAGTATTATACTTCTTAGTTAATATTTAGAGTAAATGGTTGTAAATTCTGCATTAATATCATTCTGTACACTTCATTATTAATAAAGCCAAGAAATGGTTAAGATGGTCCTTCCAGAAGATAGAATCTGATAATAGATGGGAAATAAAATACAACATTTATTAAAGGTTTAGAAAAATATTATTTATACAAATAAACAAACAAAATATATTAATATACAATATTTTTTCTAAAATTAATCAAAAACATCTAAAGTTTCTCTTCCTTTATAATCTAAGTGTTCCTGATTTACATAATATAATAAATAAGCAGCAAAAGCCGATAAAATAAATCCGATGAGGAAAATCACTATATCATTATTGTCTTGCTGAGATGATGAATATGAATCTATATCTGGTAAGTTTGTTTGACACCACTGTTCGATCTTTAATATATAAAAAGGAAAGAATTAGAAATTTTCATAATAGAAGAAATTGAATGATGTGAAGTAAAATTTACCTTTCCACATGCTACACTAATTTTCATAAAATTTGGATCTTTACTATCATTTTTTTGAATAATGACTTTTGAATAATATCGAAAGATATTTGCGACTTCATAAATATTCGTACATTTTAGAATCAACTAAATAAATTTTTTTGAAACAAGTTAAAATAAGCGTAAATTTCAAAACAAAATCTTCTGATTCAATATAGGTATATATGTACATATATCTCTCACCTTAACTGTTTCGCCTTTACGAATTTTTACGACTGAATGATAAACGTTATAATTTTTAAATAATAAAGCTAAAGTAGCAATAGCCATTACCTGAGGTATAGCACAAAAACTAAATATACTTTTATTCTGTAATTTATTCAGATAAGTTAAACATTCAGGAGCATGTTGTAAAGCATTTAATATCATTGTTGATAAACAGTCAACTGCTTGCTTTTCATATCCTGGTTTTCTTAAATCCGCTAAATCGTCAACATATTTTGTCCAAATTTCTTTTGGCCAAAATCTACGATTTACTAATAAATCTTCCAAATAATCTCTTATAATATTCGTTTTTTGTAAAAACAATCCCATCAAATTCGAGCTGAAATTGTAAAAATAGGGAGGAACTTAGAAGTTAAATTACAGTTAGAAAGAAGAAAAATGAAAAGAAGAGAAGACTCACAGTTCGGTTTCTTTAGCTAACTCCGGTTTTTCCAATCCACTTGTACTAAATAAATTACTTAAACCGATTCCAACCAAACCAGCAACATAATGACAATATAAATCAAAATCTTTATTTGTCATAACTCCATATTTATTATATGCTGCATCCTTTGCATAATCAGCCATACCATTTCCCATCTTTTCAGTAATATCTGCAATAACATTCTGAAACTTGTTTCCCAAGCCCAAAAATTCTTCAATTACGACATCAAATTCTACAAGTAATTGCCGATCTTTTTCATCTGGACCGCCTATATAAATAAATTAAATTATTCATTGAGAATTTGTTTAAAAGCTTAAGAAAATAATAATAATTATTAAATATTCTTACTTTCGTCAAAAGTCCATCCTTTCTTATAAATTATTTTATGAAAATCTCTCAATAAAGGTTCTTTCTTTTCAATAGGAATCGACATATCATCCTCAATGGTATCAAGCCCACGTAACACTAGGTAAAATATACAAATCTAAAATTTTTCGAAATTATTTAAAAAGGCATTCGTTAACTTTATCAATGGCGAATAAGGCAGGATTGTTGATTACTAATAAGTTATTCTCAAAAATTTTTTTGGTAACTTATCAGGAACTACGTAATTCGGAACCAATAAATTAACTTACGGCGTCTCTAATTTCATCGTCCAATTCTTGAATAACAGCAGCAAATGACCTAGAAGTTTTGATTAAAAAATCATAACAGCGAATTTTTGCTTTTTGTTCAGGAAGAATTACACGAATAGGTGAAGACTTAAGAAACTTATATTGTATTAAAGCTACAATTTCACTTGGATTAAATATCGATTGAAAAAGAGATGTTGCCATTTCTTAAAAATTTAAATTTTATAAACGTTTATGAAAAAACAAGAGTAAAAATGAATGACTCTCTTAATTACTTTTTCACAATTACTAATGGGATTTTATACTGCATGATGGTGTAACATTAAATTTTTCGCGTTTAGTTTCACGAAACTATGCAA
Source organism: Rhizophagus sp. LPA8_4_AMF (assembly GCA_021464525.1). Classification (NCBI taxonomy): domain Eukaryota; kingdom Fungi; phylum Glomeromycota; class Glomeromycetes; order Glomerales; family Glomeraceae; genus Rhizophagus; species Rhizophagus sp. LPA8_4_AMF. The sequence goes on along the minus strand of JADRCO010001690.1, from coordinate 13,852 downwards.
ACATGTGTCAATGTAAAGGTTAGGCAATTAAATCACGTTATCACATTTTTTGTAAAACCGTTTATCCGGCTAAGGAAATCTTTTTTTGTTAAGACATTAATTTAACGGATTATCCGGATTATATCCAATTATCCATCATCCCAGCTTTAGGAATTCGTTTCGTTTTAACAAGCATGATACAATATTTGAATTTTTTCAAAGCCTAACCATGTTTATAGTGCTGGCCTGCATTATAAGGAACAACTGATGCAGATTTTTTTTATCAATGTAAACATTACACAAGTTTATCATGTGATATTAGTTCAATACTCACTTAACATCTGGTACAACTAAAAGGATGAAAAGTCAGTCTCGAAAATTTCTTTTTAAACAAATATGGCGTCAATACAACCATCTTCACAAGCTGTAAATGAAGAAAATGGACTATCTATTGAAGATGATAATAACAGTAATAATTTTGTTCCTGTTAGTAAATCGTATAATACTTTAGGTCTAAGCATATTATGTATTTGTATCGCATCGTTTGTTATACAAACGGTAATAAAAGATAATATATTTTTAATCTTGAAATCCTGTTAATTAAAATTTTTTAACAGAGTACCTTCTTTTTTCAAATAGGAACTAGCACAATTTGTACAAACAGGAATTAAATTTCATAAACCATATTTCATTCTGTAAGTTATAGTAATCATTTTTATTATATTGCCTTTTTTTATTAAAAAATTAATCGAAAAAAATTCATTAAATAGATGGGTAGCACATAGCTGTTATATGGTAATATTACCGCTTCAATTTATGTTTAGACTGAATCCACTTCAATATTTAGTAGAATTTCTTGATGTTGGAGTTGAACTAGTTGGTACGATTAAACCAACGTATTATTCAGTTTTAACAAGAAATCGAGCAGCGGAAGAAGCTGACTATAATAATTATTCGATAGACAATACATCAATAACTCAAATTATAACATCTAGATATTATAGATCAGTAATAATTTATATTCTAAAGGTATCATTACTATTCGCCTGTTGTATATGTATAGTAGGATATATTTGGTATATTGCTGTAAACTTAACCACAATGGCTAAATTAACGGCAATATATAACACAAGTTGTTTTTGGGCTTATGTATTTTCAATAATTTTATTAAATGAGTCAATCAAAGCAGAAAAAATTATAGCGACATTTTTAAGTATCACAGGCGTAGTAATTATGACATTTTTTAGTAAAGAAAACAATGATAATGGACATTTTAATAATAATATTATTATTATAGTGATGGGAGATTTATTAGCATGTTTTGGTGCTCTCGTGTATGGATTATATCAAGTGCTTTATAAGAAATTAGGTAGTCCTCCAACACCGTCTTTTTTATTTGCAAATACAATAACAGGATTAATAGGAGTGCATACTTTTCTTTTTCTTTGGATACCAATACCATTATTACATTTTACTGGTATTGAATTATTTGAATTACCTGATTCAGGAACATTCGGTTATATACTATTAATTGCAATAGCGGGAGTATTTTTTAATGCAAGTTTTATGTTAGTGATAGCATTAACTTCCCCTTTATTTGCTGCTATTGGTATTATGTTAACTATTCCAATTGTTGCTTGGGTTGACTTAATTGTTATTAATACACCGATAACTGTAAATACTGTGGTCGGTAGTTTTTGTATATTATTAGCTTTTGTATTATTAAGTTGGACAAGTATTAGAGATGAAATTAGAAAACTTTATTTTAGTTAGAGATAGACAATAGAGTAATTACTAGAATATTATCTAATGTAATTTTGTAATATCCTTATTTTACTTAACTTTTTTTTAAAAAAAAGTAAGAGATTTTTATTTATCTTCAGTCCTTTTTATTTCATCACTTTGAAATCCTAAATTTTTCATTTCTTCAGGTGTCATTAGTCCTCTAATAATTAACATTAAAATTTTTTTTTAAAAAAAATTATTAAAAGAAAGCTTTAAATTGATCCCATTTTTAAATTAAAGGTTTTTTTTTTTTTTTTAAAAAAAAAAAATGTATAAATTAAATAATTTCTTACTTATCCATTCTACATTTTAAATAGGCTTTTGATAGATGTCTACAATTTCCATTATTTCCTTGATTTTTTTTCAAACATTCAAGATATTCTTTAACAAATTGTTTACATTCACCTTTTTATTTAAATCATATTTATTTACTGAATAATTTATATATTTTCATAATAATAAATAAAATACCTTCATGATCTAAAGGAAAACTTCCCTTTTCTGGTGGTGTTGGTTTGAATGTAGAAATATTTGGTGGTCTACCAAATGACATTTTTTTATCCTTAATAAAGAAAATAAGTTTGAAAGAAAAAAAAAATTTTATTTATTAAGTTCAGATATCGGGTCGTCAATTGTGTTCATGTCTGGCATCAATCGCGTCGCGTCAAAAATTCGATAATGTCAATTTAAGATGACGGACATACTTAGTCAGAGAAGCACAATTGTTTGCCTATATCACGCGCATTATTTTTATTTTTAATTATTTACAAATTTTTACAATTAAATTATAAAATTAAAATATATAATTAAAACTTAAGAGAAATATTCTCAGCAGTGGTTAGAACTTAGAAATGTTCTGCGGATCGCGTATTAGTACATTTAATTGCTAATTAATCTATCCTATGCTAATGCTTACATCAATACACTTCTGATAACCCTTTCAAATAAACCTTTATTTCTACATTTTCATCATGCATATTCTCAGCTTCTAATAGAACGTATTCTTGTTGTTTAACAACTAAAAAGAAATATATGTCTTATTAATATGATCAAATAAGAATTCAAAAAGATAAATAACTTACAGCATGATACGTTCCTTAGATTCGCAAGTTTAAAGAACGTAGCAAACAGTCGTGATTTGACTGCTGTAACATCCGATGATCGTACGTCGACTTTATGAAAATAAAAGAGTTTGAATAATATCTCTCAATAATTAATTCGTATAACAATAGATTCTTACTTTGATCTTTCCTTCTGTATTTAACTTGATGGCACACTTTACTTCCTGTATCAAGAGAATATTTGATTTTGAAAATATGGTGATTTGTAGTATGTTGAACCGATACAAGCAGGTTATCTTTGATTTTTGAAAATAATCTAGCCATTTTTAGAAGTTTGTATAAATCACTATCATTAAATTTTATCGCTTTCCGCTAAATTTTAAAGAAGAGACATTTATAAATACAACGGATAAATAAATTAAAAATAAAATTTAAATTTGTATATTACACTGATTGGTGGAGGATTTTGTCTATAACGATTATCGCCCACAATCTCTACTTTAAATTTTGTTGCCGATTTTTCATCACAAATCGTCTAAGATTATTTTAATATAATCAATATATAATACTTTAGTTAAATCAAATAAAAAAAAGGTAAACAGATAAAAGTAAATTACCTCAAATAAAAGGATTGTAGTTTCCTCTGTTATTTTAAGTTCCATTTTGACTTTAGGTTTACCGGCCATAGCTTCTAACGCTTGTAATAAACAATTGAGTTTAAATTTTAATATAAAATGATTTCTATCGTTAATTATGTTTATAGAACTAATCTCTTTATGATCTTTCAATGTTCTATTTGAATAAATTTATAAGAGGCATTATATATATTATATTACGTGATTTATTAAAAACTTTCATTGAAGATTAAATAAAAACATAATTTTATTGAATAAATTACCCAAAGACTCTTCCTCTGTTTGCTTCTTCATAAAGTAACTTAATTTCTCTTTCGTTAATAACCATAAGCACGCTTTCTTTCGTGAAGTCGCCCATATATGCTACTAACACTAAAAAGTCTTTCTGATAAATATTTAAACGCGTTTTTTTGCTTAACAAAGGTACCTACCCCTAAAAGCTTCAATTTTTTCTTTATCAAAAAGGATCTTTAAACTAGAGGTCATACTTTCGCAAATTTGATTTCTCAGTTCATTATGTTCATAGTTTCATATAAAATTTGATCTTTCATGTGATCGCAGATCAATCTGTGCAACAATCCCGTAATTTCGGTTTTTTTTAGCTCTTCCGATGCAATTTTACGTTGATTATAATTTCTGTAGTATTGTCATCTCCCCCATTAACAATGCTCATCTTTGATTTCTTTGAGGCATGTTACATTCCTTTAGTTTTCTTATTTTATTATGTCTAGATGCCGCAGACATTATTTCATTCCTTTACTGTCAATGTTTTTTACATTTATCATATATTAACAGTACAGTCAGTAATGTGGGTGTAACATGGGGTAGATTTTTTAGGTAGTACTGTTTTTTCGAAAATATGTAGAATAAAGATTCGCTCATATTTTTTAACTTAGCATGATAAATATGCATCAAAAAAAAATGATGTTAAATTACAATCACGCGATATTATCTTTATTAACGTAAAAAAAAAAAATTTTGTATACATAAAAGTAGAAAATTATTAAATATTTTAAATGAAAGTTAATATCATCTTTTTCCCTTCTACTTCCGATAAATCAATGCAATACAAATAAACAAAATTCTTCTTCATAGTTCCTGTACAGGTCCAGTTGTGAACAAGACAAAAATTAAATTATAATCAACTTAGTATTACTAATGCCTTTGTTCGTTTATATAATTGTGGTAGTTGTTGCATCACGTTCTTATTTGCTAAAATCTTTCCATTGTCAGCAGCATCTAGTGCTTCGATCCGGATAAAATCTTAAATATTTTAAATGGGATTATTGCCGAAAAAAAGATCGTAAATCTCAGCTCTAAATAGACTATAATTTCGGCCAGAATATTTAATATATTATGAATCAAAAAATTGGTAATTCTGATAGTTCCATCTTGAATTAACCGAAACGGATACCGGATAAAAACCGGATAAAACCGCTTCGGATCGAAGCACTAGCAGCATCCTCTGTAACAGTGGAAAATGCCTTCGTTGGGTGGGCGTGTCACATTGTCATAACATGATACAAACTCAGCAATGTCGTTTATCTTCTCAAGAAATTTCTTATTCTCAGTAAAGACTTTGAGTTTGTGAAACATATTTACAACTCACTGGTAGCAATAATTATTTTATGATATATAATTGCGCTCTTTGGGGTGGTGTTTATATAAAGTGCAAATCTATCCACACCTGACCATCGTATATATCGGTCAATATATCGCCGAATTCATCCAATGGTGTAAAGTAATGAATCACCATTAAATTAATTACATTTGATGAGAGATATAAATTGATAACTATAATTAATATTATAAAATATTTCAAGAAAAGAATGAACAAGATTTAAGTGAATATTTGTGTATTATACAGCGCAGATGAAAAAATGAAATAGAAGTTCGAGCCACATTATTCTTGTACCATGATAGAATCTCCGTGTAAGGTTTCAAGAAAGCACCTTTATTTATATATCAAATAATCATCAAGATCTAGCTTGTTGATCTTGAAATAGAAAAGTAATTCAACTTTCTACTCTTTGAGTCTCGACATCCTGTTCCTTGGTTGACTTTGTCATGTTGGCCCATCAATGACTGGACTGGAGAATAAATAGTTTTACTTGTTGATGGAGAGGATATTTTTCAGGCAAACAATTTCTGATTTAACGTTTACTGGTACCTGTCATAATAACATTTTTGGAATAGCGATAATATAACCCAACTTCTTTAAAAATCGACAGCAATAAAGATTGATATTCCTTCATATAAGGATCGATTGTCGCACAGATTGGTAGTTATAATACGATCATGTGATAATCGTGATAATGAGATACGCGTTCGTTTTTTAAAATTTTTCGTTCAAATAAATTACAATTCCAACTAGAACATGCCCCTTCACTCCTTCATTCGCAACGATACGACTATTATTGCGCCAAACGCTTCCCTTCGTCGTGTTATAAACCGTCATACAAAAGACTCCTTACTCGATATTATACGGAAATGGCTACAGGACCCAATAGCGCGCACAAAAATTGAAGATACTTCTGAAGACGAAGAAAACTGTGATAATACCAATGGACAACAAGTAAAGCGACTCTTACATCATTATGAAAAAATTTCTAGTAAAAAGAATATGGTTGATAAAATATTTCTTGAGGATTGGGTGCGTACCTTATAAATAAATATTTATATATTTACTTGTAGTATTAAGTTTTTTTTATACGGATTTTTGCAGAAAAACGGATTGAATTATAAACAAGTTGCTCAGCTTGATATGAAATGTACGTGTATTTGTAAATTGCCCAAAAATTCTTTAAATTATTAACATTTCAACAGATTATCATGATCATTCTAGTCTTAAACATTGGAAAGCATTAAAACTATGTTGGGAAAATGGTATATAAAGTTTATTTTCTCTCTCGTTGATAGTAATAAATAATTTTGATATATAAATAACCATCAGGGTTAAATTTATAGGATTGAGGAAAAAAGAATATCGGAAGACTTCAGAGCTTAATTCGTCACTTTTGACACAACTTTCGCCATTCTTCAAAACTGTAAGATATTGAAATAACGCGCTTTTTTATAAAATGCAATTGTTTTTCTTTTTAAAAAAAAGTTTATATATGTTTTTTAGCATTTATACATCGAAGAATTTGAAAAAAATTGGTGGATACGGATTAGCATTCACGATGGAGTTCCGCCGAATGTCCTTCCTGTTAGCTCTAACATCATTTACGTGATTTATTTTACCAATTCCGAGCATTTATTATGTAGCAATATTAAACGTGAACACAAGGAATTTATAATGCAGGTATACGACTCTGTAATTTTTAAATTCTTATTATCAAAATGATATAAAAAGAGATATGTTGCATTTTAGGGACTTTTAAAAACCTTTGTATGTAATGAAATTGAGGAGTGGGATTTGAAAGGTAAATATGCGGATTCTCTTGAAAAATTATTATTACATCGACAATCTCAAGGTACGTACAGCCGCTACCGGTTAAATCAAGTTGATGATAATCCACTATTATTTCCATTCAAAAAGCCAAAGAAAGATGGTAACCTTTTTATTTAATTTATTGAACTGATCGAGCTGGATTTCTTTAATGTATCCTAAAATTAATCAAAAATTATAAATATTTCAGATATACCTGAGAATATCGACCAATTTGAAGATATGATGGATGAAGATGACATTTTACTTTTGAAGCAAAGAGACACTGCGGCAAATGATAATTTCGGTCCAAATGAACAGCCATCACTTGACATGGTTGAAATCAAGGTGAAAATTAATTACGTATATTTTACTTTTTTATATAAATTTAAATTCATAACTTTGTCTTTTTTTAGTTATCAACTCCTTTACATACGTCCAATAATGATGATCTATCGACACCGTTATCTATGACAGTCCTCTTTGAAGGAACAAATGTGATTGAGGGAATAAAGAAAATGATTATGGCAGGAATTGCCGAACCTCCATTACCAGCTTATTTAGCTGATATACATAGTAACGGAAGGAATTATATAGAAGTTGATGAAAATAATGTTGTAATAAAAAAAGGACACTAGAGCATTTAGAATAACAAAATAAGTAGGTAAATTATGAAATTCAATTCTAGCTTATATTTTCTACTAATTATGAAATGAAACGATAATAATAAATAATGTGAAATTTTTTTTTTTTTTTAGAAAATTGTTATTTTTATACACTCTTATTAACTAGTTTTTCTAATTCAGATTCTACATCTTTAGCAGACAAATCATTTAATACGACTTTTTCTTCTTTACCAAAATCTAACATAATAGTAATTAATAATAACAAAAAGAATTAATAAAATTAATAAGTAAAATACTAATAAAACTTTATTTTTCATACCATAACGAGCAAAAAATCTTGCTTCTACACCGCTCGCTTCACGGATAAGAATTGGAAAATTTGGATTAACTTCTTTTAATGAAACATAATTTTTGGAGATAAATTCTCTGTTAAAATAGAGAATCAATTATCAATTATATCAATTAAATTAGAATTGTATTCGATTAAAATTATCGATAAAAATAAGAAAAATTTTAAAACTTATTGATAAATTTTAATATCTTAACCTAACACCACTGCTGGCAGGACTGGTCTGACAATAATGAACACGAAGTTCTTTAAGATTTTTTGATAATAAATTTCTCCAAGACATTTTTTTTTTTTTGACAAAAAAAATCGGGGGAAGGGTTAATTATGAGATTACATAAGCAAGATTATCAATGAATATTTTTTATCAAGATGGTTGTGTAACCTCCTTAAAGTTATAATTAAGTTTATAGTTTATTATAATGTCCTTATAAAATAAACAACCTTTTATTATAAAAAATTAAAATGACTTTAAAAAAGGATAAAATGGAAATAGATCAAGAAGAAACGGAACTTGAAGTAGTATTACCAGGAGATCCTATAAATATTACAAGAAAAGATGGTTTAAAATTGGGACCAGGGTTAACAGTAACTCAAGATTCTGTAATTTGTATTAAAGCCGGAATATTAAAACATTTTAGTAAGAAAAATATATGGTATGTTGAAAATAATCAAAGAAGGGTAAATAAACGTTCAAATAATTTTTTTATCTTATTTTATTTTTTATTTAACTATTAATAATTTATTTTTTATTTATTAATTTATTTATTATTTTATTTCGATCGGACAAATATAATTAAATATATATGTATGTATATATACGTGATTATTATTTTTAATCTTTAATTGATATAGTATATACCAGCGGAGAGAGATCCAGTTATTGGTATTGTAACTTATAAAGGAGGAGAATATTATCGACTAGACATTGGTAGTGGTCATCAAGCTATATTACCAATATTAGCTTTTGAGAATGTTAGCAAAAAGAGTCGACCCAATTTAAATGTAAGTTGAAGGAAAAAAAAATTAATTCTTTAAACACGTTCATTCATTTCTATTTATTAAAATACATATAGATTGGTAGTTTAATTTATGCAAAAGTAGTTTTGGCAAATAAAGATATGGAGCCAGAAATTTGGTGTTATAATCCAGATACGAAGAAGGCTGAAGGATTTGGAGAGTTAAAAAATGGATATGTAATTAAATGTTCTCTAAGATATTGTAGAAGGTAAACGTTTTAATACTTTTTTTTTTTCAAAAAAAAAAAAGATATTTTAATAAAAATTTAAACTAAAAAAAATTGTTATTGATCTATTAAATTATAGGATAATTTCACAAGAAACTGAAATCAGATCATTATTGAAAAAATTAGGAGAAAAATTTGAATTTGAAATAGCAGCCGGAATGAATGGTAAAATTTGGATTTGTCTAAAATCGAAAGATATTAAAAATACTATTTATTGTTGTAATGTTATTAAAAGAGCTGAAAACCTGAATGGTGATGATATGTATGAATTAATTGATAGTTTAGATGAGGAATAATTTTAGTAAGGAATAATGTGAAATATTTAATAAAACGAAGTGTATTATTTTATAATTATGAAAAAGAAAGATTTTCATATTTTTAAATTAATAATGAGAACATTTCATCATTATTTTTATAATTTATTAAATTCTAGAAAAGAAAAATCGTTTTAAATAAGCAAGAACATTTTCAAATTATAAAAATATATAAAATCAAATTTATACAGTATTATTAAAATTAAATATTTTTTACGTACAAAGGCAAAACAAATGGATTTTTTTGGGGGGAAATAATTCAATCCGCAATTCAATTAAACATTAACAAATTCTTAGTACTCTAATTTACATATTAATAATCCTTAATACAACTAGATTGTTCCTAAAATAAACTTAATCGCATATTTAGTTATATATAAAGGGGTAATGTAAATTTATTAAATTTTTTTTGATTTTTTCTTTCCCAATACTAATTAAAGTAAAAGGAAATAGGGGTGTAAAAAAGAAAAAATAGATGTGTAAAAGCATGAAAAAAAAATGTTATTCTATACAAATTTTACAAAGCCATTTTTCCTTTAACTTGGAAAAATAATTTTTAACTAAACATAATAAACCTAATAAAAATTCAAAATCCCAATAACAAAATAAACTATCAGAATCACCTCCAAAAATAATATTAAATTAAAGAGAAATACTGCTTAAAAGACAGTCATTGTTTCTCTAATGTCTTAATTTTCTATTATACTACGCCGACAAATTGGGCATTTGTCAGAATTTTTAAACCACGTATCAATACACTCTTGATGAAAATCATGCGAACAAGGCAAATCTCTAAGCCTTTCATTAGTTTCATACTTTGTCAAACATATTGTACACCTATTTAAATAATATCAATTATGTTAATACAACATAATTTAAGAATTTAATATTTCCGACTGTTATTTTATACCTTTCTTCAACAGTCCTGCTCTTTCCCGGTATATACGTTTGCGTCGGTAGGGTTTTTATGACATCTTCTGGAACACCTTTAGGTTTTGCATCACCAATGCGTTCACATAATCGAAGTAAACCTTCGTAGCTTGAGTCAAATTCATCCTCATCCTACAAATTAAGAAATAAATTAATATTATAAAATCTAAATTCGTGTTCAACTTGATAAATTTAAATGAATTAATTACCAAATAATTATCTGGATTGGCTGCGATGCCATTACTATAAGTAAATAGAGATTGAGAGTTAATGTAAATACAGTTAACAAATAATTATATAACATTTTAAGTTTAAAATCAAACTCGTACCCCCAGGGAATTAATTCCAAAATTTCATCAAACTCTATTTCGCCCGAGTCAATAAGATTCCCCCATAAAGGATGTGGAATAAAATGATGTAAATAACTACTACTCGACCTTCCACCATTTCTAGATTGACCGCCACGTGAACCATGTCCGCGGCTTCGAGGTTCATTGCTGCGTTCCTCATGATGATGGCGCTCATGAGATAGGATTTCTGGCAATCTAACTGGTCCACGCGCTGATATACTCCTCCTGGAAGAATCACTTCGTGATGATGATGACGGACCCGAAGTTGCATCTCGACGATTTGTAGTAGTACGAGCTAAATAAGATAAGATACGTCAAGACTTTCTTTTTTTCGCTATTATACTTTCAGAATTCTTATCATACCTCGACCAGCACCAGCAAGAAGTCTGGCTAAAACAGTTTGATGTTCATCGATCTAAAAATAAAATAATTAAATTGTAAGTAATTATTACTCAATATTTAATTAACTTTTAAAATAAAACGTACAGTGCTATACTCATACGCTTGCATTCTTCTTGCCATCTGTTCATCGGCAGATAATGGACTATCATTTGAAGCACTACTTCTTGCTGCTATTGCTGCTAGCGCTGCTCGAGAATTAAAAGAACGATGAGAATCGCGCGTGTTATTATTATCTTGTCGTGATTCATGACGTCTAGTAGGTCTCCAAGGGATACGAGCTGCGGGAATAGATGTTGTTACATTTACTTCGCTATCTGAACTTTCTGGTACCTCAATTGTAGTGTCAGGTTCCTCATCACTTGCAAAAACTCTAACAGCTTCTTGCATAGAACCGCTAAAATTTGGATTATTATTATTGTTATTGCTATTTCTTTGATGGATCATACGACGCTGGAAAGTTGGATTTGGCATTATAGGTCTTGATAGTGTTTCTGCACGTCCTCTTGGATCTCGAGACCATCTAGAAGTAATTGTAGTAGTAGTAGTCGTTGTCGTCGTCGTCGATGACGATGTTGATGATGATGATCTATGAGTTTGTGATAGACCTGAAATATGACTATTATTGTGTGAATTGTGCGAATTGTGCGAATTGTGTGAATGATTATGATGTCTTCTCTCTGGTGGCGGTATTATTTCAGGATACATAACCAGTGGCACATCTGAACTAGCAGATGTGAAATTTGAATTATATTCTTGTGGATCGGTACTATTGTGATTAGATGTAGATGTTGGTCTTCTCATTTCATGATGTTGAGGAATTGCATGACTATAATTTCCTCTTGGAAGACTATTACTAAACGTTGATCGAGTATAGAAGAAAGGAGTTTGTGATTGAGATTGCGAACGAAATGGACTATGATTGTTCGAGGAGTTCGCAGTTGAAGATGATGATTGTAAACTTGTAGGGAAACTTCTTGATGAATAATGTGATATTGGATTCGCAGGTGAAGATAGAGGTGCGGAATGATTATCTTCGTTATTCGATGAAAAATTAAGAAACGAAATTCTACTTCCAGTTGATCTAGTAGATGATGGTGGAGATGTAGACAATTGTGTTGATCTAATATTTTGATTTACAGCAGGTCTATTTGATATATCCCTATTAATGGGCTCCAAGGATCCAAATTGTATAGGTTGAGGAACTTGTGAAACATTAGACCACTCATTAGAGATTGATCTCGCCCTTTTTCTTGAGGAAGCAGTATCATATGAAGCAGTTGAAGAAATTCCATCCTCGTCTTCTTCCTCTTCATTATCTGGGAAACCAAATCTTAAAGGACTTTGTTTTCGTTGATTTGATGTGGAAGATGATAATGATGAAGTAGATGACATTGAAGAAGCCACAGTAACATCTGTACTATTAGGATAACTTGGAGAACTAACGTTTGGAAATCTAAAAGGTGGTGGATGAGACGAAAAATTATCAGAAAATGGAGGTATGTTAAAACCACCACCATTAACACGATGATCTCTTGTTGAAGAAGAACCATTCCTTGGTGGATGTATTGGTAATAATCTTTCCATATATGGTGAATGATCAAGTCTATTATTATTTATATTAGAAGTGGGTAACGATGTAGTTGACATTGAAGTATTTCTAGGAGTCAATTGTATGGGAGGCAAAATATTATTATTGTTGTTGTTGTTACTATTATTATTATTGCCATTGGATGATCCATTATTATTTCGAACCAAATTAAAACTATTTCCATTATCAAATGCTTGACTTTGTATATTTGAATAATTATTAATTCGTTCATCTTCAGTATCTTCTGATTCAGTCTCTGAACTACATACTTCCATTTCATCATCATCGTCCTCGTCTTCCGTTGTCGTAATTGAAGTACCATTATTGGTATAATTATACTCTCTTCCTTCAATTTCCTCTTCACTATCCTCCATTTCTTCACTGATGTCGTCCTCAAGGTTAGAATCTTCGTTAGAATAAGACGGTGTACCAGTAAATTCTTCTTGTTCGTTGTCAGAATCTACAGTAGAATTACTACTATAAAAAGGAAAATTACTTTGGGCTACGTTAGGATATGTACTAAATGTGTCGCTGACCTCAGAAAACGACATTATGTTTGTAAAAAGAAATAAGGTTTGTTCAGAATCAACCAAAAGAAAAAAAATAAAATAAAATAAAATAAAAAATAAAATAAAAGAATTTAACAAATTGTAAGAGAAAAGGGTTCGATTGTTTATGAGAACTTTTTGCGTTTTGTGTATTTATAACACAGTTCCACTCTTTTTTCTTGTAAATGCGGAATAATTTTTAAGTTAAACGATTATAAAACCGGAAAAATGTAAAAAAAAAAGGCTTAAGGCTGAAGGCAAATATTCTAACGGGGGAAAAAATTTTTTTCTGTCTATTTATTAAGGGGGGACAAGTTGAGATAACTTCTTTTTATATACTTTGAAATACGACTACGTAATCTTTTTATTGTTTTAAGGGTTTTTGTCTGGTCAAAGCTTTTTTTCCTTTGGGCCCGGAGTTATTATGAATAAGTAATATTAGTAATATATTTATAGTCACAGGCTGTCTATCGTATCGATTTATTTTAGAATTTTTTTTTTTTTTATAATATTGTACTTCTGTGTTCTGAAAGTTTGTGAAAAAAGAAAAGTATGGAAGAATAATTTAAAAAACACGCAAAAGACAAAAAAAAAAAAAAAAAAAAAAAAAAA
>JADRCO010001689.1:0-17602 GCA_021464525.1 Rhizophagus sp. LPA8_4_AMF | reverse complement strand
ATTAGCTTGAGATTAACCTTAATCTTAATCACGTTTTTTGTGAAATCAGATTAACTTTTAATTTTAATCTTAATCTCAATCATGCAATTTGTGAAGACCCCAGTGAAAGATCAATACGGCCTGGTCTTTTTTTTAAGCGGTTTCATTTTTGTTTATGTTTTTAAATTCCCAGTACAGTTAATTATCTTAGCGGCGTAGTTTCTCTAATGATATCCTTTTTTTTATCTATTTCATTTTTTTCTTTCTTCTTTTACACAAAGAGTGAACCCCTTATGGGTACCTTTAGTTAGCCTTCTTTACTATGTATTTAATACCGCTAGTAAGCATTCTACACAAAGTTAGTTCGAGTATTATCCTTTTAGAAGGAAATAAAAATCAAATTTGTTCATCTATTTCCCGGTCGGTCTCATATTCATTAAAGCAATCTAAACTTCGGATATCTTCAAAAAAAAATAAACAAGTTAACGATCCATTAGATAAAGTACGGGAATACTAGGACTAGTATGTTATCCTACTTTTTGGTTATAAAATTTATGACAAATTAAAATTTTTATCATTTTAGATATGATTATTGATCTTATCTCTCTCAATGGATTACTTTATTATAAAATAATCATTATATTTGTAATTATTTTTATGATAGAAGATGCGATAAAAGTAAAATTTTTAAACATCTTAAGTATGACGAATCGCCAGCTAACCTATCGTCATAAAAGATTATACAACGACAGAAGGAGTAGTAGATGTTATTAACGAGCATAGGGAGAAGGTGACCAAAGAATTTTTTACGGAGTTAAGAGAAAGAGGAGTAAAATTCTTTGAAGATTTAAGGGAAAACAACGAAAATGAGTTGAATGAATTTAAATTTGAAATGGCGAAAATATGTAAACCTATCAATATAAATGAAGTAAAGCTTACGACACCTACGACGGTTTCGGTCTTTCAAAAGAATGTGGATTTATATAACGACGTTAACGCGGCTTGCTCTAATAGGTCACTACAACAACCTAGATTACAAAAAAGATAGAAGAAACAACTTCGAGTAATAAAAAGGAGGGTAAAAAGCGAGAATTAGAAAGTACAGAAGGGGGTTCTCGTAGTGCACAGTCGACAAAGGAGGGTAACACAAAAAAAAAGTATAGGAAAAAATAGATTAAAGTACTTTAGTCGGATACATTTAGACCTTAATATTTAGTTTAGTTACTAATATTTTTCTTTTACAGCTTTAAAAATATGATAATTAGTTATAGCAGTTTTACTTTTTTTGAATTGTATGTGGCTATGTATTCTTTCTTTTTTTTGATGTTATCTTTTAAGGATGCGTTATTAATTTTAAAAAAAACATAAGTATTATTGAATTAGTTTGAATTAGTTTTCCAGTTATTATAATTTTATTTTTGGGTGCGTATTTAGGTCTATTCTTCATCGATAGACCCCCTCTTCTTCGACAACAGATGGCTCTTCACTGATAGGAATTCTTTTATATCTATCATTAGATTAAAATTATTAATACAACCTTAATAAACAAAGTTACAAAGCTATTTTTTACATTTAATATAAATACGGTATATTCAAAAAATAACAGATGCTAGCTCTAAAAAGAATTAGACTATACTATATATGAAAAGTCAAACCTAGTCCCTAAAAAGGGAGTCACACACACAAGAAGGCTAAGCCTAACTTGTACTCACATTTGGTTTGCCGACAGCCGACTTATACGATAATGGATGATTTTGTAAGTATAAATAGATCTGTGACCGATTTCACGTGCCATTAAAAATAAATAAGAATTTTTAATAGTATTTTTACGGGCTAATGTTGATTATCACCCTTAATTAGTATTTCATAAGGCATCTTACAATCTTGCATGATGCAATTGATACATGATTTATTTGTTTGATTTATTTGTAACAAAATAATAATCAATAAAGAATCAATTTAAAAAAAAATTTTCTGAGAAAAAATTTTTTTAAAAATTTACCATCTTAACCATGAAATTCCAATTTTTAAATTCTGTGGTATCATCAGAAGAGATATCGCAAAATGCAATTTTACGTTTAACTACTGGTAATATTTCACGAAAAAAAAGCAGGGAGCGATTAATTGAAGAACACAAGAAATTAGAGTATTTCGATGATAAAAATAAATATATTATTCAAAATGTTCACAGTCAATCTAATTTAGGCTTAAGTCTTCAACATAGGATATCCATAGAAAATTTACAAATTGATCATATACATACCGAAAGATTTTTGCTATGTCGAGTGATAACCAGATTTACAAAAATAAACGCTCTTTTAGCTCTTGTGGAAGATCCAGAGGGTAATATGGAACGACTGGCTTTATATAATTGGACAAGTCTACCCAAAAACAAAGAAAATCAAATGGCCTGTCGATCTACTGATCAATCATTTCTACCAGTAGGCACCCAACTTGTTATCAAAAACCTATCATATAAAGTTGCTGCCGATAATA
This sequence comes from Rhizophagus sp. LPA8_4_AMF, assembly GCA_021464525.1. Lineage (NCBI taxonomy): Eukaryota > Fungi > Glomeromycota > Glomeromycetes > Glomerales > Glomeraceae > Rhizophagus > Rhizophagus sp. LPA8_4_AMF. The sequence goes on along the minus strand of JADRCO010001689.1, from coordinate 15,127 downwards.
ACACAATAATTAATTCAAATAATCCTGAAGACGTTATTATCATTGATCATCATGACAAGTTATTTAGCGACTTCATATGGTCCTCCGATCTATTGGATGAGAAAGAAATTAAAGGAAAGACCACTGATGAATTCCGTTGTCGTGGGAATGATTATTTTGCTTTAAAGAATTACACGGCAGCTATTGATGAGTATTCAAATGGTATCAAACTGGAACCACAAAATGTCACATTGTTCGCTAACCGAGCAGAGACATATCTGCGATTGTTTCAATTTTGTAATGCTCTCAATGATGCAGAAATTGTTCTTACATATGAACCCAGTCATTTAAAAGCGGCTTATCGCAAAGGTAAAGCTCTTTGTGGTCTTAAACGTTATGAAGAAGCTATTATTACGTTTCAAGATTTGCTACTAAGATTAAAAGTCAGTACAGAAGGTAATATAAAACAGAGAACGGAACAGTCGCTAAAACATGCGGAAATTTTAGCTTCTGAAAATAAAATTGGGCAATATGATTATACGAGTATTATCGATGAAATTTGTAAAAGTGTTAAAATTAAAAAAGATAGTAAAGACAATGAAGAATGGGTCTATGAAGTAGGACCAAGATTAGATCATGCTGATTTTTTATTTGAGGATATTGAGATTCGTTCGGTAGAAGGAAAAGGAAGAGGCTGGATTGCAAAATGTGATATTCCTGAAAATACTTTGTTGATGGTTTCGAAGGCATTTATTATAGTGTATAGTCATGAAGTACTTGGACATACTATGAAGAGTAATATTCAAAATGATCAGTCTACGTGTATTGCATCATCTTTGTGTAATGAAGAATTAATAACTCGTATTACGCAGAAACTCCTGACAGAACCTTATCATTGCCAGGAGGTGTACCAACTTTACAATGGCTTAAATTTAGACAAAATTAACGAGCACTTAGTGAATGTTGATATGATTGGAAATATTGTCAAATATAATTCTTTTACATTGGATAATAGAATTATAATCAAAAATGCTGAGTTGAATGGTGTGGGATTATGGATTTTGCCATCTTATTTTAATCATTCATGTATTGATGAAAATGTTGCCCATTTTTTTCTTGGAGATTTAATGTTTATGCGATCTCTGAGACCTATTTCAAAAGGAGAGGAGCTAATTATTAGCTACAGAAGTGCTGACAGCAGCGAAGAGATACGATTAAGGTATCTTAAATCGGTTGGTATAGATTGTCAATGTCGACTTTGTAAGTTGGATGATTCTGAAGCACCAGAGGTTTCAGATAGAAGAATTCGACTCCTTAATACCTTTGAAAAATTAATCAAACCTAGAATATTGAATGACGCTAATCCTTCTCTCATTAAAAGATCAGAAAAGATAATTTCCGAATTACACAATCTTAGAAAAGAACAACCGGATCTAGAATTTGATACATTAGAAATTAGTAAAATTCTAGCATTTGCTCATCGCAAAAATGGAAACTTAGCAGAGGCTCTTTCTATCCTAAAAGAGGTATACAATATATATAAAAACGTTCATCTGCAAATCGTTGATTGTATCATTCTTGATATCGTATTATTATATATTGATCTCAAGCAGATGGAAGAAGCCAGAAAATGGTTTGATATATTGTTGAAAAAGTTAGCAGAGCCTATATTAGGCAAATTTAAGGATGATGAAGTTACATGGAAAAAAGATGCATTTCGTTTGACAGAAAAAATTTTTCCAGCTATGAACTCGATTGCTAAATGTTTGTAGATTAATATGAAAAAAATAAATGGTTATAAGTAGTAGATATTAATTGTGTAAGTATTAAATAGTAAGTTAGTAACAGCAACATAAGTATAAGCAATAGAAACAGTGCAAATGATAACAATATTTGATCCTATTCTAAATAAATAAATGCAATTTGAAACTTAATTACATAAATTTATTTTAACGATAAATTTTTAATACGCATAATATCGTATAATACAGTAGATTCGTCGTTACACAATTATTATGGTTTAATAATATTATTCACAATTCTTGTAATATTTATAATTTTAATTTTGTTAAAACGAAATTATGATTCTACTCAAAAATCGTTAATTTATTCTTCTAATTCTTCTTATAGAATCCCACTTCTAGCCGAAAGGGGTTTTTTTTACTTAATTATTATAAAATTAAAGATGATGATATTTTTCGAAATAAAATGTATTGTTATCGTAGAGTAAAAATAGACAATATCTTTTTAATCTGTCGTACTCCCTAAAATATAGTGTTACAATTTTTTTTATATCTTTTAATAGATTTAGGAATGAATCCTAAATCTAAGAGTATAACCCTCCTTACGAATCAATGGCTTATATATATTATTTTTTTCCTTCATTGGTTTTTTTCATTCATAAAATTTTTTTCATAAAAAAAAATTTTTCGTGTTACTCAATATATTAGTTATATTACGCAATATTTACGTATTACTCAATATACTGTATTACACAATATATTTATTTAAAAAAAATATTCGGATTGATCCGGATACTAATTGAATTACTAAGTTAGCCCCGTGATTTGCACCATATAATGTGAGTGATGAACATACACGTAATCATCTCGCGTTCTTATGTCAAATTTTTATTGACTCTATTTTAAGAAAGCATTGGATTTAGATCATAGTGTGGATAGATTGAAAAAATGGATTATAAAAATAAACAAAAAAATATTAACAAAGATGTGACTAGCGAAAGCTCTTACAAAGAAAAGAAATTAAAGAGAAAAGCGGTAAGCAGTTTTCTTCATTCCCATGTATTTTAATTCTGGCATAAAAAATTCAGAATGAAATTATGTCCTCAATATTCGCCAGGCACTATCGATTAACAAAGAAGATAAAACTAGTAAAAGATCTCGCAAAGGAAAGAAAACAAATGAAAAGGTGGCCTGGAGTGAAGGAGATGAGGTAAGCAGTTTTTTTCAGTTACCTTTTTAATTCTGGCATAAAAAATTTTGTGAATATAATATTGAACTTTATGTCCTTCAATAACAAAGATGCTTCGTCAAGCGCTTGTTGATAATGCTGATAAATATGCAGAAGCTCGACAAAAACTTCTCTTGATTCCGGGTACTTCTGTCATTGGAGATGTCCAGTACGCTATGTCGCTTCTCTATGAACAATATAAGGCTGATACCTGGCCAGATATGTTTGAAGCAAAATATGACCTTTCACGTGCAGAATCCCCAACAAAGTATATTGTTTTTTTCTTTTTTTTCTTTTTTACTGTTACCTTTAATTTTTCATATTTAATAGAGAAGCTTTGGATGCAGCCCGATATCTGGAAGAACACTCAAAATTAGCTGCTGATTTATATCAACAGCATAATTATGACTTTGATTGGGTTGGTAATGAAGCTTCAAGGATTCTATCAAATGCAATAGGAGAAGAATATGATGATGAAGGTTTGTACATCAATGAAGTGTATGTTTCTATCAATTCTAACATTAAAATAGCACATCTCATTATTCAGAATATGATGACTCTGAGGATGATCGAATCCAAAATAAGAGATAAATAGTCATGACTTCCAGGATTTTATGGTAAATATCATCATTTTTATTATATGATATTAAATCACAATTATCATATGTTGAATAAAATGGATTGAATATAGGCTGATATCCTTTGCATATTCTCTTATAATTTCCAGCCTAATGTCTTATTTCTTGAAAATATTCTTTATCACTAATACATGGTAAAGTTAAAAAGTTTTTGTAAAAACACGGAAGATAAGTAATATAACAATGTAATAAACTCCCAATGTTTATAGGGAAATCTATTTGGTTATCTTAATTTTTATTATATAGATTTATATTTATATAAATTTACAGTAAATTGATCAATACTAAAAACTATAATTATTTCAACATTTTCAAAATCAATACGCACAATGTCATTTATATAATCAACGTGTTAAGTTGATGAGATCATTCAACTTAATATCGTAACTAATTTAATCAGTGAAGTTTCTTATTCATATGGCATTTAAAGTAAATTTAGTTGTTATAAACCTGCATTATTTACCCAACTCTGATTCTTGAAAGATCCACGTTGATCATAATACCTAATATCATCTTAACAATGTGAAATAGTCGATAACAAATGCAGTAATTAGCATTGGATTAAAAAACTAATAAAATTATATTTGACATTGAAAATTAGAGAGATTAAATAATTATGAAAGTTTATACGCAATTTTTGCGAATGATTAATGATAAAAATGTACTAACATTGATGATTTAATACTTATAAATAAAATTATGAGTTTGCAAAAAAAATTTGCATAAAAATTTGATCACGTGATTGAAACGCAACTAAAATTATCACGTGCATGATTTTAATTGGTGACCTGTATTTACTCCTGATTCTCTCACGAAGATTTTATGTATTTAACACAACATTTTTATGCTTTCTCACTATTTTTACTTACTCCTTTTCATTTAAAACAATAAAAGTAAACTCAGTTTCACTTTTTTAATTATGTCTGCACAAGATTTTACCTTTTCTAACCCTTCTCCAAATGCAAGTCCTATAACTACACCCAAAAAAAAGAAAAAATGCTGGTGGGCGTCCAAAGTCCGAGGTCATGCTATACAAGATGCAAAAGTATCTGAAGGTCATTATGATGTAACTTGTGCGTATTGTAATTACTTTTGGAAAAAAAGTTCACCACAGGATTTGGAAGCATATTTTGCTAACGAATGTCCAGAAGTTCCAGCTAATATAAGACAATTTTTTTTTAACCGTCTTGCTGAAAAAGCCGAAGGAAATATGACTAACCTTGAACAAGTAACAACTAAGAAACGAAAACTTAATAATATTGCTGGTATTCAAACAAAGATATTTGATTTAATGAAAGTATTACGCTTACTGAGAAAAGAATTCGTGAAATTGATCGGGCTTGTGTAAGGGCATTTGTAGTATGTGATATTGCATGGCATGTAATTGAAAATCCATTTTTTGTTGTTTTTGAAGACTCTACGCCCAGGATACACTCCTCCATCAAAGGAGGTACTTTCCGGTAAACTCTTAGCATAAGAACTGCAGTAGTAAACGTACGAGTTGTCAAGAAATTAAAAAATACAATTAATTTAACATTATGTAAGGTTTATTATAATATTATTCATTAATATTTAATAAAATTAATTTATTTTTTTATTTTTAAATTTATAAGCATGTGATGGATGGACGAACTCAGCAAATGAATCAAATTTGGAATTTCTTGATTCATACGCCTGATCATAGGGAATATCTGTGTTATCTGTGGTGCTTAAAGGACCTATCAAGCGAAAGTCATACTGGTGAATTTTTAGCCAAAACAATTGATGAAATAATGACCAAAATTGGACCTGCAAATTTTTCAGCAATTGTATCGGATTCAGGGGAAAATATTTGAAATGCACGACAAATAATTGCAGAAAAATATAAGAATATTCTTAATGTGCGGTGTAGCACATGCTATTAATTTGATTTCAAAAGATATTTGCTTTACTTCATTTGCAAATCGTATTTTAACAAAATGTGATACCATAATAACATATTTTAAAAAGTCATCAAGGAGGTAATTTAATTTTATTTTTGTTTATTTTTATTAATATTTAATATTATTATTCTCAATTAACATTTTAAATAAAAAAAAAGGTGCTGCATTAAAAGATGAGGCCAAAGCTTGTGATATTAGTGATGGAGGGTTAAAAAAATGGGTAGATACGAGATGGCATACTATGTATGGTTGTGTAGATTCAATTATGCGTCATAAAATACTCTCAGAAAATGTAAGATTACGAAATATATTTGTAGAATTTTTGATTTGTAATTATGTTCACTTTTTACATTTTATCTAGGAATTCTTTCACTACGATCACGCGCATATTTTGATGATGTGCGTGTATTGGCATTTACGTTACATCCTATTAAACAATCAATTGCAGCATTAGAATCCCAATCCTGCGATTGTTTCCTTGGACTTGCAAAACTTGGAGCAGCAACTAAACAATGATTATTGTACTTTTTGTCAATAGTGTATTTCAATTTTTAATCGATGCTATGCTGAATTTGCTGATCCGGTATATTTATTATGCTCTTTTTTACATCCGTCTTATCCTGGTAAGTTTGAATACAATAGATTTTCTAAAAAGAAATTAATAACTATATTAATAATTTATATGAATCAATTAAAAAATATTAGATAGTATTACTCATTGATGGTTAATTTATTAGTTGTGAAAAATTTAAATTTTTATTTTTTAACGAATAATTATAAATTTATAATATAATAATATAATTATATAGAAGATTAATGATTTTTATGTAAAATAATGATAAATAAAAAAAATCATCAATATCATTAATATTAAATATGAATATAATTAACAAAAAAAAAATAATTTATTCGATTTGTGGATAACTGGATATAGAATAATATAACATTAGTGAAAAAAATAATTAATTCTATTAGTAAATATAGAATAATAATAATAATATAATATTTAAATTAAACATCTTTTTGACCAGAGATAATACTAAAACTGAATAATAAAAAAAACATTAATTATATTTTTAATATTGGAATAATAGATATAATACATATCAAACAAGAATTATTTGTAAATTGTTTTTTATTAAATAAAATATTCTTTAATTATATAGGTATTTACTGGGCACGAGGAACTATTAGAGATTTGTTATTGATAGCAGATGAAATTTTTATGAAAATGGGGAAAAAAATAGGGAACGTAAAGAATTAATGTATCAGGTGAAGAAATACCGTAAAGCCTTTGACATAAAGTAGGTGAAACTGAAACTCCAGATGATAGTTTCCTGAAGATGAAGATTACCTAGTTCAGGTAGCACTTAAACTTTTTCTGTCACGTCTCATGCAGCTGGTTGTGAACGGGTTTGGTCAGGTCTTGGTTGGATATACGGTAAGAGAAGGACTCGTTTAAGCTTAAATAAAATTGAAAATATGTACAAACTTTCAGCCTATCATTGCGCAAATGCAAAAAAAGAATTACCATATTACAGTGTGGAAAAGTCTGCTGAAGAAATTCATCAAATTTTTGTTGGCGCTCATTTGAATCCTGACCAAGACCTTCTTGAATTAGAAGATGATTTACTTAACTATCACATTAATGAGGAGGAAATAGTAATTGGTGAGGAGGAAGAATTAGATTTAGATAAAATTTTGAATTTAGACGCATTTATTAATAATTTAGAAGTTAGTATAGAGAGTGAAAATGATGAAGTAGAAGAATCTATGGATGAAAATGAAAATGATATTAAATGGGAGCCAGCTGCTGAAGCTGATGAAATAGTTAATACTATATAAATTGTAAAAGTTGCCGAGTTATTAATAAATTTTGTGTTGTTTGTACTATCGTAAAATGTATCATAAAAAGATGGTTCGTAAGTTTCGCCTAGTTTCGGAAATTTCGCCCAGTTTCGCCAGGGGTTTAGTTTCGGTTTCGCCCGTAACACTAAAGTGCGTCAATCCGATCCTAAAAGACGAAAAGAAATTTTTTTTTTTAAAAAAAATATATTGTTGATAAAAGTTATATAGAAAAAAAATTACAAAAATCGGCACTTACTGTGATACCGCAGCAATAACTAGTAAGTTCTCGAACCAAAAGATGAAAAGAAAAAAATTAAAAAAAAAAGCAGTAAAAAAAAAATATTGCATCATTTCACTTACCGAACCTGATCTGAACCTAAAAAGACAAAAAAGAATTAATTACTAAAAAAGAAATAAATAATAATTAATCAAAAAAAAGTTGTTGAATATTTTAACATCAAATCCGGCATGGATAATTCTTTAAAATGCCTAAAACACTATAAAGCCATCCATTGTGTGACGGTGGGCATAACGTTAGTGAGCTGAAAGAATGAACGTATTAACAATAAAATTTGTTTTCAAGTGGTTCCTTTTTGACGTACCATTACGGCATTACCCCAATTTAGCATCAATTACCTAAATTTAGCCTTCTCTGTAATCTTTTAGTGGCATGACTTTTGAGTTTTTTAGTTTTTTGACACTTCTTTTTACATAATAATTATAATAATTCAAATATCTAAATCAAGATTCTTAAATACTAGTTTCATTAAATCTAAATATTCGCATATCATACTTTAGTTACTTTACCAATCCATAAAAAGCTAATGTAATACGAATCATTGTTAACTTCCGCAGTTTTATATTTAAAACTTGTATAAAATAAATGTTATAATAATATAGTTTATATTCAATATAAAATGATAATAAATTTACAGATTTTTTATATTTCGTTTATAAATTATAAGCTTTCAAAAAAAATAAACGAACTTCAGCTTATTATTTATTTATTATCATTTAGTCTTGAACCATATTAATATTCATTTTAATACTCTTATTTTTTGGGAATGCTTAATTCGTAACGGAAATTTGTGACATACTCACTATTTACCGACGTTTATCATTTTTGACGTTTATCTTTTTTAAATTATAAAGTCTGAGTATTTCTTATTTATTAAATTTTAAATATACGTGTTTGTAAAATTTCTTAAAAATATATAACTAGAGTCATGCCCTAGGGCCGGCCTGTGGCCGGCCTTTACTAAGAGTATGATATATGATACCATAAATTTTGACACTTATTTGCAGAAACAAAAGTACTGGTAGATATAATTTAATGTTCGTTTGAAATAAATAAATAATTTAATTTATTATTTTTTTTTTTTCGTCTAAATAATTTTAATTTATTATTTTTTTACGTTTCAATTTAATAATCTTGTAATTGGACTTAAAAGAAGAATTTTTTTTGCAATTTATAATTAACAATTTTTTTAAAAAAAAATTTATTTCATATGATTAAAACCTTATCGATGTTGTAGGATATTTCAAATCAAATTTAGACGACCTGTATATTTTTTTTTAATAAATTCGTGTGTATATTTTTTTTTTAATAAATTCGTGTATAATTTTTTCGATTTTTTTAATAAATTAAATTCATATATATATATTTTTTTTAATAAATAAATACGTGTATAATTTTTTGATAATAAATTCATATAATGTTTTTTGTTTGATAAACAAATTTCGTATAATGTTTTTTTTTGATTAATAAATTTCGTGTATAATTTTTTTTTTCAATAAATAAATTCGTGTAATATTTTTTTTTGATTAATAAATTCGTGTATAATTTTTTTTAAATAAATGAATTCATGTAATGTTTTTTTTAATAAATTAATTTAATAAAATTCGGGTATATATTTTTTTAATAATATATTTTTTTTTTAATAAATCCGGATATATATATTATTATTTTTTGATATTTTCCTTTGATAATAGCTTGCTTCGATGAATTTTATATTTTGATCGGATTCATTTAACGTTTAATTTCAGCTATTTTATGTTTAATTTCCTTCAATTCCTATTATAATTAATCAAAAAAAATTAGCCTCTTGAACAATGTACAGTATACGAATAATAAATATTTTCTTCATGTTAATATATCTCACTATTAAAAAGATGATCACCTGATGTCGTTAACTATATAGCGCGATCTGTATGGTATAAATCAGTTATAAAAAATTTATTATTGTGGCACAATCCTTTTCGGTTACACCGGGATGTTCATTTTAACTATATGTAGTAAATTTTACATTCATGCGATAAAATCATACTATATAAGTTTAAAATCGAATATTTATAGTTACACGTATTTTTTATAATAAGGCTTCAATTTACAAAATACTCCGATAAAAACTATTGCAAAGAATGGCAAAAAAAACGAAAGAAACCGACCCTATAGAATCAAATATTTATATTAATTGGTTAGAAAAATCAATTGTTGATGAATACATCAACTATTACAATTATTCAGATTTTAAAAATTTAGAACCGTTAGGAAGTGGTTCATATGGGAGCGTCGTTCGTGCTAAATGGAGAAATACTGATGCTTTTTTCGCTTTAAAAACTTTCAATAATGATAAAATAACGCTAAAAGAAGTTGTTAATGAGGTATATTATATATAATAATATAACCTTGAATCTTAATAATTCTTATTTTTATTAATCTTGTACCCTTTATAATTTTTATTTATTATTATTTTTTTTTTTTTACTAAATTCCTTACAGATAAAATTACAAAAAAAAGTAGACGTTCATGAGAATATTTTACGATTCTATGGCATTACAAAAATAGAAACTGGCAAGTATTAACATATATATTATTATAATTATATACAGTATATAATTACTTACTTTCTTTATGTGATATTTAGAAAAAAAATATTCGTTAGTTTTAGAATATGCTGATAATGGTACATTAAAAGCTTACTTGTACGAGAAATTTAGTGAACTCGAATGGAATGATAAATATAAGTTATCGGTTCAATTAGCTAGTTCAGTAGCATTTTTACACGAAAATGATATTATTCATCGTGATCTGGTATAATTGACTTTTATAACTTTTTATTTCTTTACAATAAATTATGTTGAATAACCTTCTTTATTTATTTATAGCATGCAGATAATGTACTTGTTCATCAAAAAAAGATCAAACTGGCAGACTTCGGATTATCTAAAAAAATTGCTAAAGCATCAAGTAACAGTACATCAAAAATATGTGGTGTAATACCTTTTGTCGATCCAAAAAGTTTAAATGATCAAGATTACAAGTTAAACGAAAAATCTGATGTATATAGTGTTGGAGTGTTAATGTGGCAGATATCAAGTGGCAATCAACCATTTTCTGATCTAAAATATGACGAAAATTTAATGTTTTCTATAATAAAAGGCAAACGAGAAGAAATTATTGATGACACACCTATTAATTATAGTAATTTATATACAGGTAATGATTATGCGTAATATTTGGTATCATTCCCGTTTCAAATGAATGTATTAATAATCCTAATTTATTTAATAACTAGAATGTTGGAAATATAAGCCAAACGAGCGTCCGAATATGCAAGAAGTTATTCTAGTTCTTAAATCAATAATTTTTCCTGTTCAAGATCTTAAAATTAATAATTATAATCTATTACATGAATCATTAGATATAAATGATGGTTCAAATATGAATGATGGTTCAAGTATAAATGATAATTCAAATATCAACGATGATTCAAATATGAACAATGATCAAGATATGAGTGACGATTCAAATATGAACGATGATCAAAATACGAGTGAAGATTCAAGTATAAGTGATAATTTAGATATAAATTACGATTTGGATATAAATTATTTTTCAGATAACCAACTAAATAATATTGGTAGTTCACAAGATCAGGCATCTATTAAATCAGCGTGGATAATGAGTCTTAAAAATAATCAATCTAGCACATCAATTCAGACGAATTTATCAAATGATTCTTCTGATTCAAAATTTGATATTATTAATGAATCATTCGTTGATAAATTAATTACATTTATTATTAAAAAACATGATAAAGGTTATAATTTTGATCAAATTCAACAATTAATTAATCAAATAACATTACAATCTAATCAAATTATAAATGATCTTATTAATTGGCTTACAAAAAATCAAGATAAATTTTCTTATATTTGGTTCTTTGGATTATTTTATTATTACGGTATTGGAATAGAAGGAAATGACAATAAAGCATTTGAATTATTTTCAAAAGCAGCAGAAAATAACTGTTCAATAGCACAAGTCTATCTTGCTAAATGTTATGATGATGGATACGGAACTGAAGAAAATAAAAATCTAGCATTCAATTGGTTTCAAGAAGCTGCAGGAAATAAAAGTATTGTTGGACAATTTTATTTAGGATATTGTTATGAATTTAATATTGGAACTGAAATTAATGAAAATAAATTTATCAAATGGTATAAAAAAGCAGCTAATAATGGAAATACCACTGCAAAGCTATATCTTGCAAATTGTTATAGATTAGAAAAAGGAATAGATGAAAATGAATCTAAAGCATTTGAATATTATAAATTATTAGCAGAAAAAAATATCTCAGATGCTCAATATCAACTTGGAAACTGTTATTTTTATGGAGTTGGAATAGAAATTGATAAAACTCAAGCTTTTACTTGGTATAAGAAGGCAGCAAATAATGGAAACATTATTGCCAATTTCATTCTTAAACAAAAAAATTATGATAAAAAGATTAGTACGAAAAAAATGTATTTTGAGGGATTAAGACAAATTGGAATTAATAATTATAATGGTACTGGAACAAAACAAAATTATGATAAAGCATTTAATTATTTACAAAAAGCAGCAGAAAGTGGAAATAGGATTGCACAATATAATTTAGGTGATTGCTATAGAAATGGTAAAGGTGTGAAAAAAAATAATAGAAAAGCTTTTCAATTATATCAAAAATCTGCTGAACAAGATTTTTTAAATGCACAATATCAACTTGGATATTGTTATGATAAAGGAATTGGAATTGAAATTAATAAAACAAAAGCATTTGAATTTTATAAAATAACAGCTGAAAAAGGCCATTTAGATGCTCAATATAAACTTGGATATTGTTACAATGAAGGAATTGGAACTAGAGTTAATAAAACAAAAGCATTTGAATTATATAAAATAGCTGCAGGAAAAGGTTATTTAGATGCTCAATATAAACTTGGATATTATTATGATAAAGGAATTGGAACTGAAGTTAATAAAATAAAATCATTTGAATTATATAAAGTAGCTGCAGGAAAAGGTCATTTAGATGCTCAATATCAACTTGGATATTGTTATGATTTTGGAATTGGAACTGAAGCTAATGAAATAAAAGCATTTGAATTATATAAAATTGCAGCAGAAAAAGGCCATTTAGATGCTCAATATAAGCTTGGATATTGTTACAATTTTGGATTTGGAACTGAAATTAATAAAACAAAAGCACTTAAATTATACAAAGTAGCTGCGGGAAAAGATCATTTAGATGCTCAATATCAACTTGGATATTGTTATGATCTTGGAATTGGAACTGAAGTTAATGAAATAAAAGCATTTGAATTATATAAAACTGTGGCAGAAAAAGGCCATTTAGATGCTCAATGTAAGCTTGGATATTATTACAATTTTGGATTTGGAACTGAAATTAATAAATCAAAAGCATTTGAATTATTTAAAATGACTGCAGGAAAAGGTCATTTAGATGCTCAATATCAACTTGGATATTGTTATGATCTTGGAATTGGAACTGAAATTAATAAAACAAAAGCATTTGAATTATTTAAAATAGCAGCAGAAAAAGATCATATAAATGCTCAATATCAACTTGGATATTATTATGATGTTGGAATTGGAACTGAAATTAATAAAACAAAGGCATTTGAATTATACAAAGTAGCTGCAGAAAAGGGTCATTTAGATGCTCAATATAAGCTTGGATATTGTTATGAATTCGGAATTGAAACTAAAGTTAATAAAACAAAAGCATTCAAATCATATAAAATAGCAGCAGAGAAAGGTCATTTAGATGCTCAATATAAGCTTGGATATTGTTATGATAAAGGAATTGGAACTGAAGTTAGTAAAGAAAAAGCATCTGAATTATATAAAATAGCAGCTGAAAAAGGACACACTTTTGCACAAAATAATCTTGGATATTTATATGAAAATGGTGAGGATATAAGAAAGGATTTGGATAAAGCCTTTTACTGGTATAATAAAGCAGCAGAAAATGGAAATAAGATAGCACAATATAATTTGGGAACTTGTTATAAAAATAGTGTAGGTGTAGATAAAGATGAAGTTAAAGCATTTGAATGTTATAAAAAATCAGCAGAGCAAGGATATTTTAATGCTCAATATAAGCTTGGATGTTATTATGATTTTGGAATTGGAACTGAAGTTAACAAAACAAAAGCATTCAAATTATATAAAATGGCTGCAGATCAAGGCCATTTAACAGCTCAAAATCAATTTAAATATTGTGAAAATGAAACTGATGCTAATAAAATAAATGCATTTAAATCATATAAAATAGCTGCAGAAAATGGTTCTTCATATTCTCAGTGTAAACTTGGATATTGCTATTATTATGGAGTTGGAACTGAAGTAAATAAAATAAAAGCATTTGAATTATATAAAATAGCAGCTGAAAATGGAAATATTGAAGCACAAAGCAATGTTGGATATTTATATCAAAATGGTGAAGGTACAGAAAAGAATTTAAACAAAGCTATTTACTGGTATAATAAATTAGCAGAAAATGAAAATAAAAAAGTAGCACAATATAATCTAGGTAAAATATATAGTGAAGAAGGAACTGAAAAAGATGAAGTTAAAGCATTTGAATGTTATGAAAAATCAGCTAATCAAGGATATTTATATGCACAATATCAACTTGGATATTGTTATGATAAAGGGATTGGAACTGAAATTAACAAAATAAAAGCATTTGAATTATATAAAATAACAGCAGAAAAAGAACATTTAAGTGCACAATTCGAGCTTGGATGTTGTTATTATTTTGGAATTGGAACTGAAGTTGATAAAATAAAAGCATTTGAATTATATAAAGTAGCAGCTCAAAAAGGGCATATTATTGCACAATATAACCTTGAATTTTTATATGAAAGTGGAGACAACCATGTTTAAACTACTATTTTTGTACTGCTCCATAAGGTTGTTAATAAAGGCAGAAAATTTTCGAAAATTTTGCTTATTTCTATAAATATTTATAAGCTATGTAAATAAAGAATGATGAATAATAACATGTCCCTGTAAAAAGATGTGATCCGTGTTTTATATTTCCATGTTTTTTCTGTGAATGTATCATTTTCACGGAATTTTTACGAAAACCATGGAGAAATAATGGAAATATTCGGATAAAAATTTTTAGTGTTTTCAGTAAAATTTAGCTTAGAGTATCAATTATTCATTTTTCGTATTAATAAAATAAAACCATAATTATAAAAATCATAAATAATGTAAGACTCATCAGCATAATGGTGTAGTTAGCCGAAAAATTCAGCCGAAGGCGCAGTAAATTTTCGGCTAACAACACCCAGCCGAAAAAATTCCATGTTGATCTTGAATATTTTATTGGTTCAACATCTATTATTTTCGGCTGAATATTTTCGGCTAAATACACTTTTTTTAAATAATAGTGTAGTTAGCCGAAATATCCA
>JADRCO010001688.1:0-17607 GCA_021464525.1 Rhizophagus sp. LPA8_4_AMF | reverse complement strand
TTTACTTTATTAAATCGTCAAGTAAGTAAAATTTTTTTTTTTTTTTTTTTTTTATTTTTTTTTTTTTTTTTTTTTTAATTTATTTTTATTTTAAATATATTTATTTTATTTTATTTTATTTTCCCAAGTTGGGAAATATTGCAACTCCTTATTTATATGAGGATCCTTGGAAATATTGGTTGTATCAAAGGAAAGACGAGGAAGTTGCCAAACAATTAATTGATACATATATGTTGTGTTACAATTACGATGCAATCAAAAGTAGAACAGCTAATGGTTCTTCTAGAGAAGATGATGATGATGATGGAAATCCTTCAAAAAGAATTGCTGTGGAAAATTATTTGGATGAGATCGATAATAATATTAAACTTCCTTTATATAATTACATCTCATTTGCAAAAAATTTACACGTTCCTACTTTATATCAATGTGTAAAATCATGGTATATATCCTATCATCCTGATTATGATGAAGATAATATTCAACCAATATATGATTGGTTTTTACGAATTTTTGAATTATTTGTTAAAGAAGCAAATATTAAAGATTGTACTTTTGCGGATTCAATAGATGATGAAAGTTATCCAGTAACTTCGGATCATTTGCATCAACTTGTGAATCATGGTAGAAGAGTAAATTTAAAATATTTAAATTTAGGATTTTTTCAATGTGATTCTGTTGGTCTTTCAAGAATAACTGGAAGATGCAACAATCTTAAAACTTTTAAAATACCTGCACAAAGTTGTTCGGATGATGCGTTAGCAAATTTTATTCGATCACAAAGACGTTTAACAAAACTTAAAATAAGAAACGCCAAAAATATCGCTTTAACCTTGGAAGCTCTTGGAACTCAATCTGAATCATTAGTTAAACTTCGAATTCTTAATTCTAGTCTTGAAAGTTGTCAAAACCCTTTAAATGGTATTGCATCTTGTTCAAAATTACGTTCAATTTATATGAGAAATATTAATTGGCCCGTAGATATATCAATTTCAACTCTTTTAATGCCAATAGCAATACGTTGTGAATTTCATAATGTAGATTTTTCCAATACTTATCTTCCAGCTGATGTTTTAGTTGAAATTGCGAAAAAATCTTCTACCACTTTACGTAAAGTTCACCTTTTAGGAAACGAAGATCAAATTGATCATGACAAGTTTAATTTATCCACCGGAATTAAGGCTTTAGCGGATCATTGTAAAAGTATAGTTCATTTTGAGAGAGATATCATACCAAAAGAATTTATTGCAATGATCTTTTTTATAGATACAATAGGAAAATCTTTAGTTAGATTAGAGATTGAATCAAAATTAATGAAAGATTTTGATGCTTCAAAATTGATTGTTTCTATAAGTTATTGTTCTAAATTAGAAATTTTGAACATAGGTTTCTTTGATTTCACTTCAGAAGCTTTTGAAAAATTAATTATAGGTTGCATTTCATTAACGGATTTATCAATTTGCAATTCAAATTCTGTTAACGATGATATTTTAAGAATAATACAAGAAAAGCGTAAGAACTTAAAAACTTTATATATTTATGCTTGTGATCAAGTTACTGAAGATGCTGTTGAACAATTAAGCGCCGGGACTGATTTAGAAGTTTGTTTATAGGTAGGTAATTATATATATGTATATATATATATTTTTATTAAAATGATTAAGAGTTTTAGAGTTAATTATTAATAATATTTATTCGCTTTAAGGATGATGATGAATGATATGATAATTTTTTGAACGTTCGGATGGAATAGTGTCAACTAGCACACGACCACCCACCCAGAGTGTGCGGAAACCCTGATGCATGCGGTGCGTATGAAGTTGTGAAGTTATGATTTTGTGATGTCGTGATGTTGTGATGTTTTGATGTTTTGATGTTTTGAAGTTGTGAAGTTGTGAAGTTGTGAAGTTGTGAAGTTGTTATGTTGTGATGTTTAATTAATGTTTAATTTATAAATATTTTAGATTAATTTTTTACAAAAGAAAAAAAATTATATATACATTTTTTTTTTTATTCAATTTTTTTTATAGTTTTAAGAAAAAAAAAAAGTATTATCTAGTGATAAAAAATAAAATAAAAAAACAATAATTTATTTTGTACAAAAATTTAAATATTCTTCTTGATTTGTTTTATGTATAGAATTACCTTGAATCATTTGATGCATTCGATGAGTGTGAAACACCAAAAAAACCATAATTTTAAAGATCGAGGTTGCTTGACTACTTGTTTTTATTTATGTATGAGATTACCAAAAAAAAAACATAATTTTTAAGAAAAATTCATGAGATCGAGGTCAAAAAAACCATAATTTTAAAAATTTTCATAGATCGAGGTTTAGGATTATCAAAAAACCATAATTATTAAAAAAAATTCAGAGAACAAACCAATTATTGTTTTAAATTCGATAGGGAAACTTTGTAACAATTAATGATATGTTAAAAATTTTAAACCGTTTCGCAAGAATTATCGTTTTTTTAATATTTAATAATTTTAATATTATGCAAAATTTTAATGAATTATTATTAGTTTAATAATTAGAAAAAATAAATTAGAGTTTTTTTTTTTTTGCTTTAATTTTCTGCATATTGTATCCATGAGAATATATTGGTGTTGGGATAATTCGATTTGTCAAGATTGTGAACATCAGGGTTTGTATTATAACGGATTCTAATCGTCGGGATTGTAGTAAATCCCTTCGGTGGGTGTGAAATCATATTTTAGAGAACCATTCGGTGGGCGTGAACACCAAAAAAACCATAATTTTAAAAAATCCCGAGAGGCGTGAAAATCATTTTTAAAAAATTATATTGAAGCATCCATCAAATGATACGTAAAATATATGAATTAATAAAATCGGTTATTTTATTAAAATTTTAAAAAAATTATATAAAAAAGAAAATATTATTAATTAAATTTATATTAATTAAGTGGAGTAATAAATATTATACACAGTTGTGTATATTAAGATCTAATATCGCAAAAAAAAAAAAAAATGCTCAATAAATAAATATAGTAATGGTTAAGTAGTTCGCCCAAAATGTACTTATAAATTCGCAAATGATATGACAAATGTTCGTTTGGTTTACAACTCTATTTTTATTAAAGTAAGGAACCTTAATTTTTTCTTTTAAAAAAAAAAGGAAAAAAAAAATTATAATATCTTTCTAGTATTCTTTATCAATCGATCAACGAAAAAAAACCCTTTATAACAAAGTTTCACCTATTATAAAATAAAATAAAAAAAATATTATTTTTAAATATCTTTAAAATAATAATAAAAACAATATAATTATATATTACTCTTTGAAAATAATTACCGAAACAACATCGAACTAAAGATAATCCAACCGTTACGGTTGCGAATATTTGTGTTTCGTCAATGTCAGGGAAGATTTCAGGATCAGGAATTGCTACTTCCTGTAAAGTCAATAACATAATTTTGTTAGTAATAATATAATAAAATCACAATAAATTATCATATTATCTTGTAGATTTTACCATCATGTCAACTGAAACAAGACATCCTGTTTCATGAACAGCTTCGCAGATATAATGTCCTTCTCTAAAGGTCAAACCACCACGAACAGGTGTACCTTATCAAAAAAAAGAAAAAGTTAGAAAAAAGCTAATTTTTATTATTTAACGAATAATAATAATAATAATAATAATAATAATTACCTGTACTTGGAGCAACAGTAGGATCAAGTGCATCAACGTCAAAGCTTAAATGGATTGGAAGGTCTCTCTTAGGATTCACCGCATCAAGAGCCATTTCTACCACTTTTCCAATTCCATATTTGTCTACTTCATGCATTGAGAATGCCTTGATTCCTAATTGTTTCAAGATTTTTTTCTCTGATGCCTCAACATCTCGAAGTCCAATGTACACAATTCTATCAGGACTAAGAATCTTGTTAATCCATTCGAATCCTGGTACTTTTCCTGCGATACCCAATAAAAATGATACCGGACAACCATGGAGATTGCCTGACTTTGTAGTTTCAGGGGTGTTGATATCCTAAAAAAATTGGAACGAATTTTTATTCAAATATTAATTTATAAATATATGGTAATGCAACATACAATGCAAAAAGTTTTCTTTTTAACTTACGGCATGGGCATCCACCCAGATAAGACAAGCATCAGGATAAACTGATAAAGTTCCCGAAACTGTGCCTAATGCGAGACTGTGATCGCCACCAAGAGTTAGCGCTACTTGTTTTCTTTTAAGATGTGATTCAACAGCTTTGGATACCGTTTCAGCTACTCTTGAAACATAAAGAGGCTTCTTTAGCTTCCCTATATTTGGGTCTTCAGTAGGGCGTAGTTCATTAAGTTTATGATATCCGTCAAATTCTACTGCCCATTCTAATTCTTCAAGTTGTTCTATTAATCCGTATTCCATTAATCTCTTCGGACCTCTCTCGACTCCCATATTTCTATGCTATTGATAAAAATGTGTGTGCATTAGAAAAACGTGACGTAAACAAATTATTTTTCCGGGTACCAGGTAACACTAACTAAATTCAGGGGGTATCATTTTGTGTAATATTATTAGGGGGTTTATTAAGGGGGTTATTATTTAATGCAAAGTAAAATGAAAATTCCTATTTAAATGTTTCCGAACCCGAGTACAAAATTTTGCAAGTAATTTCCAGTTGCAATACATATTCCACGTTTTTAAGGTAAGGATATTCCAAATTTTTTTTTGCGAATATCAGATATAGTGATAAGTTATCTGATTTGAAAAAAATTTTTTTTTCAAATTGAATTTTTAAATTTTTTTTTTTTTTTTCGATTTATAACGACCCCGGTTGTTTTAAAAAAAAAAGGATAGAGATAACTTTCCACGACTAAAAGAATTTTATTATAAATGAAAGTTAATATATAATTACCTGACCGCCATTAAAAGGACATCCAATTATGCCAACTTTTTTCTCAACGAATTTATATTCCATCTTGGAGAGTTAGTTATAGCTATTAAATTTATTTGATTTTTTTTTGTGTTTTATGAGAGAACTTTTTTTTTTAAAAAAAAAAATCATAAAAAAAAAGAATTGAGCCCTCTTATAAATAATTAGACGTAGTACAAAAAGAATATATTGCAACACTGTAAAAAAATAATTGCATGCCAATCATGGACAAAAAAAAAAAATTACTATTCTTTGCATTTAAAATGTATTTCGAGGAAAAAAAAAAAATAAAAATTTTTTCATTTTCATGAAATTTTGATTCAATTTGTTATACAAATAAACAATTACCTGGGTCTTCAAAAAGTTCGCGTCCAAGAAATCTTAGATTGATATTTTTCCGAAAGTATAAACAAAGATAATCTACGTTGTACTTATTTTATATACACATATAAAATTTGAGATAAAGAGTCAAAAGAAAGAATCCTTCCTATAAGTTTTTATCTGCTTTTTGTTTCTTGAAAACGAAAAAAAAAGAGAAATTTGTAGTAATCAATCAAAGCTAATCAAAGCTAATATAAAAAGCCAATAAAAGATAAATAACAATAATAGTAATAATATTTTATTATTTCTATATAATATATATATATATATATATAGTATTTACAATAAAGTATTTACATGCATTTTATAAATGGTTCGAATAATACTGCAATTTCAAATGCAAGATCTATTATTATTTAATACCATTTTATTTATTCATAGACAGCTGACATGTAAGATTTTCACGAATTATAGAAAATAGCTAATAAGGAACAACTTGGTGAAACATTATTTAAAAAAGGCAATTATATATTGTTTTTAACTTAATTTATATTCATTTATTTTAGATTTCTTTTTTTAGAATAATAATCAATCAATGATTGTTTTTTTTAAAAAAAAAAAAAATTCTCTTTGAACCGAGCAAACAGCACTTAATGAAATAGGCAATAATAAACTGTAAAAAAAGTGAATGTGAATGACACAATATATATATATATATATAAAGTGGCTTCCATACTTAAGTGCTTAAATCATGCAGTGGTCGCCGTTCCAAATAACAAATGGCATGTGATTTTTATAAAACGTAATATAAAATCTCGTGAAATCAAATCGTCAAATAACTAAATAATTAATTAATCGCCCTTTCGGTTATTCTTTGATAAATAACCAATTTTGTAATAATTTGTATTACCAGCTAATTTAAAAAGTTGAATTATTTATTATTCGAGAAATAAAAAAAAATCCTTTTCATATAATTACATGAAATAGAAGGTACTGATTAGATCATCGGAAATTTTCATTTTCATTATTTTCATTATTTGATTATAAACGAATATTCGTTATAAAAATGATTATCTTGATTAGCTACGATTATAGTATAATAAAGTATGTCTTGTCGCAATCCATTTATTGTAGGGACAAGTCTGGGTCGGTGCTATTATAAATTTGTCAATTGAACATTTGCGAATCTTGTTGGAAAACTGGAAAAAAAATCGAAATATCATGAAAATAAAATCAGACTTTAGTCCACAACGTAAGTTGCTCACAGCCCGAACGCATATGAACAAGTCGAATCTTGATTGAGTTTGGATTTGGCTGAGTTAAAAAAAACAATTGTCTTAATTATAAATGACGTAATTGATGAATCATTGGATCTGGTGGATCTGTAACCCGTGCCGTGAGAAAATTATCTGTCACGAGATCATTGCCCCATGAACAATATGTATTATGTGCATTTTTTTTTCTTGTTTGACCTTTGAAGCTCCTAACAGTATCACGATGCCATATTCTTACTATTCTTTTAAAATTAATATTATTTGACCTATTAGTAGTGGGCGTTTGCTTAAATCGATTTTCTTTTAACAAATCTAAAGTTGCTGATTTTCTTTCTCCCGTTCATTTTTGTAAATTTTTTTTTCTTTCAACAGTTAAAATGAGTTGTGAGTCACGAAACAAATCTTGTGAGACAAAATTTTTGAATCTTTCAAAAGAAATGATCTTTCGGTAAGGATCTACATTAAAAAAAATTAATATTTTTTTTTTTTTTGTCGATTCACAATCGTTTTTTTTCTTTGCCAATAACTTTAAAATGAAATTAGAAAAAAAAATTTTTAATTGTACCTAATATGGGATTATTCCATTTCAAATTAAAAGCATGTGATAAATTGTTTGCATAAAGAAAAAAAATTTTCTTTCTTAATCTAAACTAAATTTAGATTGTTTGTATAAAGAAAAAAAAAAATTTTCAGCCTTGCATTAAAAAGAAAATTTTTTTTTCAACCATTATGGTTAATTTGGTAAAATTGAAGACAATTCGAGATTCATATCACACGAATTATTCTAACTTCTTTAATTGAGGTTGAAAGGAAAAAAAAAATAAAATGAAAATACAAATGAAAATGAAATGATTGAATTAACCAAAAAGATCATTGTATGTACCGTACCCGAATCCTATTCATGTTTCGCGAACTTTTTCGTTGTTCGATTACTCGATTACATAAAATATTACATGATTGTGACAAATAATATTGATCCCTTTTATGTAAATTGAGAATCCAATGAAAACTTTTCGTCACTAACTCTTTATTCCTCGACCTAAAATTCTAAAATTCCTGAAAAATTTTTGTAACAAATAATTCCCAATATGTATGTGATGTGTGATGTATGTGATTTAAGTTATAACCAACAGCGAAAAATGTCCCGCAAAAAGAAAATAAATAATAATAAAACGGATTGAGCCGCGGCTTACGTATAAAATATTTCAAATGAACTTTTCTTACATAAAGAATGGTTAATATTATTTATTTTACGTAATGTCTTAAACTTTAAAGAAAGAGGGGAAGGGACTACTAATGACGAAACAAATTCTCACGCACAAAAAGTTAACTCGCAGGATATCATCAGATACGTATAATTTATTAGGAGTCAAATTATATTGGTTCTTACAGAAAAAAAAAAAATTAATAAAGCTTAAATTAGCAAAAGTAATCATTTTATTTCAATAAGACTTTTGATTTGGATTTCCCCATGACCACCTCCAAACTTTAAGGTAATATACTTTACCAGTATTAGATAAAGTCAGTAATGTGGGGTGAATGCTAAATTAAACTTTCTACCCAAAAAAGTTAATTACGGAAAAATATTCCCAAGAGGTATTGTGGGCCAGTATTTGTGGGTATTGTAGAAAACTGTCCAAAGTTCTTTTTTCTCTTTAAGCCATCCTTATTGGGCACGAAAAATTACATCATTTGTTGTGCTTTTTGCTGGATAAAAGAACATTAATTATACATTTTTATAAATGCGTCACGCGTTATAAGCCGTGTACGTTGCACCACCAATCAAAGATCCCAGTGAATAAGGTCCATTATACAATTTGTACACTTACCCTTATACCCAGTGTTCATGTGAACATTATTTCTAATAAGTCATATGTTCTCAGGAGGAGGCACATGAACCAGGGCGCTTCAATCCGCTAACCAACTTTAGTCAATTTTGTAATGTGCCTACCAGGAGATCTATTAGACGTATTGTTTGTATGTGTAAGAAAGGAAAGAGGGGAAATGATCTAATTCACACGATTCAAGAATAATTGTTGACTTAATATTACATCATACGGAGTGTAATGGGAATTTACAAGTTGGATTCTTTCAATCTTAAAAATGAAAACTGTTTGCATACCCTACCGGAGTTTTGGACAATGAATAATAGTAAAAGGATTGTTTCAAGTTTCATTATAAAATTTCTTTTTTTGCATTGTGTAGGAGAGTGTAAATAGCGTTGGCTATGTCCTGTTTAAAAAACTGGACTGATAATCCTTTTATGTCCACGTGAGTGGATTAGTTCCACTTGACCGGGAGTGATATTTTAACGTCAGTTGCAGGCTTACAGTTATTATTTCATTTCACGGGCGTGATATCTAACGTATAGGATTATTGATTTTCCCACAATTGAAAAAATTTCCTAGCAAATGGCTTGAGCCGGCTAAGCCGCAGCAGTTTGCCGCAGCAGTTTGCCGCAGAAGTTTAGTTTTTGTTTTTTTTTTTTTTTTTGCAGTTTGAGACGTTGATCTCCTATCCTTATGATAATGTTTCGTCAGGCCAAATTTACGACTCCGGCCGGAATTAATAAAATTCACGTGCAGCCGTTTGACTTAGCCATTCAATCCGGCTGAGACTGCTCAAACCGGCCAAAATTATAATCATGTGATAAAGGCAATAAATGCAGGATAAAACTTTGATCAATTATATGATTATTAAATGATTTGTAATATTAGCAATATATTTATTATATATATATATTTTTTAATGTACGCGTGGTACTAAGTTTATTAATTGATTTCAATAAATTGGAATACAAATTAATGAGAGCCCACCTACCTCATATATCTCTATACATGCAACGTATATGAAAAGACGATTCTGCTCCTTCCTTCCTATATTCACCTATTATATTTTCTTTATGATTCGTCTCGCATGACAGACAAAGTGAAGATCTTGTCTTGCAACGATAGACATCTGGTCCCTCTGGGACCTCTTCAGATTCGTCACTTTAACTTAAAGATATACCAGGATAAAGCTTTAAGACTTTATTGCGGAAATATGCCTGATCATGAATTGGACTATTGTGTTGAGGAAGAAGTGGTACCACTTCTACCTTGGTATCCAATTTTTTCGATCCCCGGAAGAAGCCTGGGCGAAAACTTGTATAAATTGGGTATGGGTTTGCTCCCATTCTTTCATAAGATTATCTAGCCATGCAGTGCTAAACGGCACTCTAGAATACCACGACGCAATAGCTCTCCACCAATCAACCTATCGTGATCTGTTAGAAATGTATAATACTTTCTGGGATCTTCTTTTTCTCTATTGCACCACGATAAAATTGCATATCATTTACGGTCCCATCTTTTTTCTCGACGAATATCAGGAATAGAAAAACCTCTAAAATCTTGGTTATAATCATCTACGAAATCGGAAAAGGAATCGAATTAGTACAAATATTTTTAACACATCTTATTGCTAGTTTGCAAAATATTCTCGTTCAATTGATTGATCAAAGGTAAGTTTGATTAGTTTCGTTTGATTTTTTTTTTGTTTCTTGTACGGTACATAGCAGGATAAAAGTTGAAACTTACACCATTTTTATATTTATAATAATGCCTCATGATCCAAGAATCGACTTCTTTATCCATGAAAATTATGTATTTTTGACCACATCACGAAAATCTGGATCAATGATGCCCATAGTTTTACTTAACATATGGAATAAAAAAAAGCTGTGCTATTGTCATTGATGAATATAATTTGATAAATTAACTGGGAGATGTATTTTTCCGCTTCTGTCACGTCTTTTTATAGGGAATTTTTCTCTAACGCCAGGCGTGTATAACGTGAGAATGCAGAAATTCCGAAAAATGAAGTACTAAAGTCAAGTGATGATTTCGAGAAGAGATACTCTACTTCTTCATCCATTAGGATCACGAGCACAATCGCATCATACAATATCCGATCGTTCAATATTCCTCGCTTTCCTACAAAAAAAAAACAAAATGATCAGTCAAGATCAACTCATTGCCCTGGTTTTTTCCCCAATGATTACATGTAAAAAATGTGACATTGTGAAAAAATCATGTAAACGCATAATGGAAATATTTATTATAGCATAGATGTAATACTAAATGAGGATTATTTAAAAATTACTATGGCTCAATTAGTAAAGCAATTGTTATTTTGAATAATATTATTATGGACTATAAGTTCTATTAGTAAAGTAATTAGAAAGGAAATCTGAATAGCGATCATGATTATTGAAGAAAGATATGCATCTAAACCACCCTTCACGAAGATGTCGCAACATCAAATATTGACCTTCAGGTAGAACCAATGCATACATATACGAGCCTTTTGGAACTATATCATAAATATCAACTTTGAGATCCAAACGTTATTTCTCCTTTTTTAAATTCCCTAATTTTACCCTTAATATATAAACCTACAACATTATTTAATATGCCAGCGTCATTTAAATCTTTTAGCATCTGTGTTGTATATCTTGATTGTATCGGAAACCTTATTGGATCTAAGAATTTTACCACAATATTCACGGTTGTTACAAGTGACAGCTTCGGCTTTTGATCTTACGGAGGTAGATGCAAAATAGGGCCTTCGGATTGGCCTTCCCTTCCACTACGGTGAGTTGCTGCCTCCAATTGCTTGTTCTCGATTTCTGACCGTTACATCGTTCGGTTCCTTATAAAAGTTCCTATATTGTAAAATTATATGAATGAAAATTAACCATATATTTTAAAAAATATAAAAAATTCACCGAATTTATTAAACTAGAAGAAAAAATTTCAAATAATATTTATTGGGCCTTAAAATACTTTTATAAATATTCATGACCATTAAGGCTATATAAATTTTTATTTTCACTTTACATTTTATTAAAACATACTCACTTGCTATAAATAGTACACATTAAAAATTTTATATAGGTGAGAAATGGGTTTTTTGTTAGTGAAATGGGTTTTTTTGCGTCTCTTTTACGTTCAATAATTTGTCACAAATGTAGATTTTTATTCAACTTATTATTTAATCAAGTGATCATCTATCAGATGATTTTTTGGTATTACAGAACAATTTTGGGCAACGGGAAATTATGAAAATCATTCAAGAACCCTTTAACGCAAAGTGGACAAATCCGCCGATAGGCGATTTCCAAATTTATCTTCTATCCAAATTCTACAACGTGATCCCTCTGTCATATCTTTATTTACTACAGTATACTTTTTTACTTTTACACACCAAACCAAAAAATCGAATTATTAGAAAGAGGACGGAAAAATATTTTATATACATTCAAGAACTTTACCTTCGTCAATGACCGGAACACCTTCAATGACCGGAACAAATATTATGCAGTCACAGGTAAAGATGACGGTAAGGAGGAAAAAACTTTGAAGTTTCATACTGGTGTTAGATTTACTGTATGAAAGATTTTGTTATCTTGTGATGGCGGGGTCTGTAAAAAACAAAATTTTGGTATTCCTTAGGAAGAAGTATGGCAAAGTCATATATAATTTGTTTTACATAAGCTCGTGGAATGTTATTACCTGTAGAGATTCAAAATGGGAAATCTTTACCTCCCTTAAAATTGGGCATCTAATAAAAATATTGCTAAAAATTTTATAAGGTAATGATCTCTGATCTCTCACGTGTAATGAAGTATATGTAACTGATACTTCATGACAATCACTTGCTCTACAAAAGTTACCTCTATTTTTTCCTAAATATAGTGGTCGGGATTGTCGGGTACTCGAGTAGTCGGGGTTTTTAGAAAGATATATAACACGTGACATATATATTCTATTAAAATTTAATTAAAGTATACCCGTGTTATTTTCTTTTGATTTTTAGTATAATGCTAAAATCAATACTAAATAAACATTTTCGTTTATTAATAGTTGAAAGGATTTTAAAAGGTGGACAGGCATTTAAGCAAAATTCCAAAGAAAATGTCATATATACAATTATACTTTATTATATCATATATATATGTCACGTGTTATATATCTTTTCTAATAAGAGTAAGATAATCCCGACAATCAAATTTTTCAAGTGTTTCGAATTTGCTGTAAAAAAATAAATGAATTTGTTAATCAACCTCCTTTCCTTAGGAAAATCATGAGAATTGTCATGATCGCATCAGCTACAGTCCTGATCTTAAAAGAAAAGAAAATTGTGAAATTCATGATATTTGATCACCTTTTTAAAACCATAATAAGGTAGTTTGAACGATTATTGGGAAGATTAATAACTCGGGATACCAAAAGAAATCCCTTCCGATAATTCTTTTACAGCAAATTTTAAAGAAATCGGTAAAGCTCAAAATAAGACAAATTATATCACCATTCTCGGAACAGTACTCCAAAATTAGCGTATAATTTTATATCAAGCTTTACCGAATAATTCCGAGATCTTTAAAATTTGCTAAGTGTCCCGACCTTTTTGAAATCAGCTGTAAATCTTATTAATAATTCCCACAATTATAAAAAGGCCTCTTGAACTTCACACTATCAAAAACAAATTCACTATAATTTCATTATACAAACACTGAATTCAACCATGAAATATATCCTTTTTATTATTGTGTTCTTTCTTAACTCCCTCAAAATTTTCGCTTGGAAATCTCATTATGACTGTAGTAGTAAGCTTATCTAAAAACGACTTTATTTGATTTGTTATTAGGCTGATCAAAAATGACATAACATTAATCATGCCGGTTTACTGTTTTCTATTATTGTGCTATTTATTTAGATATGTGGGTAAATAATGTAGAATGGCTTGCAAACAATCAGGTCGCAATCTCCCTACACGGTCCACCTCAAGATGAATGTCAACAACAGGGGGTAGAGATTGTTTCAGATTTTACGATTTATATCCAAAACAAACAACCCTACACTTTTTGGAAAGAACGAAGATGGATAAACGGGTACAATGAAGATAATGTTTCAGGAGGGAAAAATGGTAAAGACTGTAGTAAGTTGTATGAAGGAGATGTCAATTACACGTTGATCAGTTCTTATGATCCCAAAGAGTTTGCCCCACCGGGACAAGAAGTCGCGTTGGAGATGTGGCTGCATGGTCATTGTCGTTATAAGGGTGATACGCATTGTGATGCTTGCAAAGCATATAAATATTATATCTATAACCCACCGAAATAAAATGGATTCTTTTATCTTTTCATTAACAAATAACTTTTGAATGGTATTCATATTAGTATTTTTATTATATTTTTATTATATTGCGAATAAACTCCTAACGCAGCCGGCAAAAAAAAATTCTCAAAAATCCAATATTTAATAATTAAGTATAATCATATTAAATGAATTCGTTCCGCTTTTACTTTTTCTCCAAATTCAAATGTTTTCAAGCGTCACGCATATTATCAACAGAAAAAATGAAATCTGATATTATCCTTTGGCATAAACCTTCCTCAAAAGAATGGTTTCCAGATAAATATATCCGCAATTATTTACTACTAGGATAAACAATGAATACGCCTTCTTGTTATTATAAATAAACATCATTTTTAAAATCAAAAAAAAAAAAATTTAAAAAATAAGTTATCGTTATTTAAAGTCAATAAGTCAATGTTGTTTTGAACAAGAATATCTAGAAAATATCGTGTCTTTTGCTTGTACTTTTTTTTTATTTTTAGGATGATAACTATATTCTTACATAGCACCGAAATTGAACCGCGGTTTGTACACGGTAAGCCGGTACACCGTACACATCGGAAAATATTATGGATATGATAAATAATGTGTAACCCAATATCCAATATCGCGTTCCGCTCCCGATAACGGTTACGGTACATTTCGCCGAAGGCCATTTCGCTGAAGGGATGTTTCACTGAAGGAACGTTTCGCCGAAAGCGCATTTTATCGAACCCATTTCACCGAATCGTCATTTCACCGAATTCTATTTCGCCAAATGGACATTTCGCCGAAAATGATGGTAACGATTAACATTTTATAAAAAATATTCATCGCGCAATGAAAATAAAAATTGAATTATTTCTAGTTTTTTTTTTTTAGGATATTATCACTGACATTCAAGTAACTGATATTAATTATTAAGCAATAAATAAATAACTTTATTTTCCTGAAAACATTTATTCACGAAAAAGTAAGTAAAAAAAAAAAGATTAATGTATATAAACAACGAGATAAATTTGATAAAAATCTGCTAATACAAAATTTTTCTAGAAAGATTACTTTATGTATTTAGTATAAAACAATAAATAACCACAAATCAATCACCGCGCGGGTTTAGTCCAAAATCCCGACAGGATCAAAATCTCGACACTCTAATGCTGGTCAATCTATCACATGACTCTGCATAATTCTGAATAACGCGGGCCAATTTCGGGATTTTGACCCTGTCGGGATTTTGAACGGTGGGATCTGCACAATCCGCGCATGTAATATGCAGATCATTTTTCATGGGTAGGGTTGCAGACATTTCTTATGCCAAGGGTAGTTACCTTACAGCATATGATACAACATTTGCTGTAACACAAGAAAAATTTTTGTTTTTCATATTAAACCCATTGGTAATATCAATCACCAAAGTTTCACCATGGTGATTGGCACAGTTAATTTTGGCCAAAATTACAATTTGGTCAGAGTTAAAGTCAAAATTACTACCTTACTACCTCATACGTCAATATGGCAAAATATTTGAAAAGTAGTATTTTCTTACTACATTGATGTATTGATGTATAAGGTAATTACCTTAAGAAATGTCTGCAATCCTATTCATGGGATTTCTTAATGTACAGTGGGGGTGTACGATATTAATGTACGAACTGGCCAGTGTTAACGTTAACGTTATCATGTGCAAGTGCATAACTCTTAAACTCAGGCCAGTCTGTATGTTAATATTGTACACCCTTACTGTATGTTAAGAATGCTCATTTTCATATTAAATGAAATTTGTGTAACCTTAATAATTGAGTTGTGATTACTGGCAAAATAAACAGAATCCATGGCAAAAAAAGTGGCTGATACATGATTGCTGATCTGATTTAACCTTACCTAATCAGAAATTTGATCACTGTGAGATTGATTTTTTTTGAAATTTTTTTTTTTTCATTTTTTCACGTTATTAAAGTTTTATTTTTCAAGTATTTTATAGATATAGATATTGCAGTTGTAAAATTTTTAGTCATTTTGTATATTCTTTATTAACATTTTGTCTATATACTCAAATAATAAACAATACTTTAAAACTTATTTTTCAATGTACAATACATCATTTAATGTAACCAGAAAGCAAGTTTTTCATTTTTAGACCTCCATGTACCTTGTTGTATACAAGCATTTAACTTCTTTTCACACTCTTCAACAGACTTAATGATTGGCTTCACAAGAGTATCAAAACTTTTTACAAACTGAATATTGTCTTTCTCTCTTTGATATAATTTTAATGCAGAATTAAAGACTTTTTCATAGTAAGCAACTTTGCTTCTATTTCATTTTTTGTACTATTCCTTTCTGCTAATTCTATATTCTGTAAATTACCAGAACCTGATGAGCAGAATTCTTCATCTTCAATTAGAGTTGACTGATACCTTTTTCAAGGATCATTTTCTTGGCAAGTTGATGATACTTCATTAGCACCAAAAAAATTAGAGGATAGTTATGGCGTCATTTTATTTTCATAAAGGTAGGTAAAAAATTTTTTTTTACAACTAAATGCTTGCAAAGGAGATAGGGACTACGGGAATATGCTGGACAAGAACATATCCAGTTAATTTCATCAATATGATATCTTTCATCCATGCCAAATTCAATGATTGTATTTATAGCTTTATCCCAATCCTTCTTAAAGATTTACCACCATGCTGGAAAACTGCGTTTTATATGGTACTGAGTCATTTTGAGATCAAATTTGGTACTAACTACTCTACAAGAATCTGTGTAAGATGATTAAGACGTGGCCAGTTATAATTATATTTATAATTATATTTAAGTACTCGCCAATAACTTTCAGTAATCATTGTAGTTCTAGCTAAAGGTATGGCTGATGAATATGCTGAATGAGCAAAAGCTTCCAGTTCTTCTTGTTATACCAATTAATCCATAGGTAACCCTACAATTTTGAAAAGTTATGATTATAACAGAACTGATACATTTCTTGTGTGCAATGTTAGTAGATTTGAATAGAGTTTCAAAATATATTTTTTGCTACTGGAATTAATGGATGCATAGTTGCATGCCTTTTAATCATGTTTATAATTTCCTTAATTTTATCATCTGGATACAAGCTTTCAGCACAACTATTTGAAATTTATAATGGATCAATAAAATTAAACTGCTGGTAAGCTTCCATTGCTTTATTTTTTGAATAACCAGATGATTTTGACTTCTTATTTTTTAGATGTTGGCTGATAGTATGTTCTAGATACCAATAGCAAAGTTGTAAATTTGCTATCCATGATTATGCTTCTTCTATACCTGATATTTCTCCTATATCTTTATCTATCAAACAAATGTAAGTAACAATTTTTCATTTTGAAGACTTGTAAAAAATTCACATAAGGTTTATTCTCTAATGTTGATTTGATTTTTGAAGTCATTATATGCTTCCACTACACCATCACATGTTAGAAAATATAAATATGCTACTGGTATTCCATATCCTCCACATTTGCATTTACAACAAAAAGTTCAAACTGTTTCTGATTTATTTTAAAAGTAAAATCTACAATAATTTCCTTTAAGTTTGTAATACTAATACGATAAAGCAAGGGTGTTGTAAATCCAAGAGCTCTTATAAAGTCATTTTCTAAGTAGTAGGTAATTTTAAAGTCTTGTTTCCTTTCAAGATATTCCTTTGCTGATAAAAGCTGATTTTTAAAATTGAACATATATGTATTCTTACTAAAAACTGTTGTCCAGTAATATACTTGCTCTTTGGTATAAATTTTTACATCAATAAGTTTATGAAGTTGGAGGCGTTTATATAGCTCAGAGCTTTGTAAATGATATTCAATATTACAGTCGCCACTGGTTATAACGAACCTGTATGTACCGAAAACTCGTTATACTGAACTAAAATTCCCAGAACAAATGTTTTATAGTTAATTA
>JADRCO010001687.1:0-17610 GCA_021464525.1 Rhizophagus sp. LPA8_4_AMF | reverse complement strand
GGTGTTTTCGATTCTTTTTTATTATAATTGATCAATAAGGTGCAGTTCTCAGTAATTCGAAAACTGCAATAATATAATGTGCAATTCGTTTATTTTAAAAAAAAGGAAAATTAAAGTCTTCGGTTCGGCAAAATGGCTTCGGCGAAATGTTTTTTGGAAAAATGGCCATTCATGGAAATGTCCATTCGGGGAAATTGTATTTCGGCGAAATTGCACTTCGGTGAAATACCCCTTCGACCGGCGAAATGTGTTTCGGTGAAATGGACTTCTGCGAAAAGTCCGGATACCTATCCATTATGCTTCTTTTTATTTTTCTCTTTATAATTATTTAATCTATATAGAGTATTTATTTATTTATTTATTTTATGTTACATAGGAGGAGTACAACGTAAGAGGTTACAGTACGATTTCCCGAAGGACGTTTTCCCGAAAACTTTAACGCCGCCCGACTGATCACATGTTCGTGCATAACTCTGCATAACTCAGGCCAAAAATTCGGGAAAACGTCCTTCGGGATAACGTCCTTCGGGAAATCGTCCGACAAGGAGCGTAAGATATACAATTTCAAAAAAGGAAAAAGGAAAATTACATAGGACACCTTCATCTAGAAACTATTCCAGATCCTTACTTGGTAAGACAAACTGTAGGGAACAATCCAACCAAAGCTCCCCAACAACAAACCAAAATAAAGGGTCGAAAAGCGACCATCAAAACCAAATAATAAGTTATAACTAACTCTAACTATCCGAAAATAACAAAAATCAAGGCCAACTATGAGCAAAAATCAAAGTCCAAAACAAAAAAAAAACACCAAGTAGTAGGTACTAGACATAAAACAAAAGATGACGAAATGACATAACAGACATATGATGAGGAGAAAATTTATCAATATGATCAAAAAAAGGGCCACTATGTAAAAAATTTGAAGATGAAAATAAAATATATAAATAGTCCATATTCGATTTGTAGTTCCTAAAATCGTGATGCGGATTCACATCATATTCAAAGATTTGAGTACGACGTGCACGCGGAGATACATCCGCCTCTATTGACGGCGACAACATGACTGGTGTCGGATGAATAATGCGGTATCGGTTAAAATCTTGTTTAGAAATATTGACAGAGGTCATCCATTCTTTCCATAACAAAGATCTTTTTTCCAGAGCATCGACTTAATGAGTACCGAAGCGTGATCCATAAACGATAACAAGTGCGTCATAAGGGTTCATTGATAACGGAAATGAATTCTAAAAATATGATAAAGATCAGATGAAATATAATGTTGTAATTGTATCCTGAATGCTCAAGGTTAATTTGTCTCCATGACGGGTAAGTAATTCCAGAAGGTATTGCGAAAGTTGCATAAATACATCACAAATATCTGAAGCGCTGGGCAAGACCAAAAATGCGTATTAGAGTCTTCCGTAACCTTACAATGGTTCAGCCTTGTATCAAGGACGGGTAATTACGATTTAAAATGTCTAAAGTAGGGAGCAGGCTGCAAGAAGCTTTGATTTTCCAAGCTACACCTTTAATATACGAAGGGCTGGTACCAGTAGAGGAAGCATTATGATGAAACCGAAGCGTGCCAATTAATTTTAATCTATATAGAGTAATATTTATTCTCTTCAATAGGACACTTCACAAATAGTAGTTGGCGTATAATTAGGCGTATGTATATATTATTATATCTTATTTTCTTTTTTTAGCAAGCCTCGAGTTTATCTCTGCATATTCATTTTTTAGGTAAAGACTTGATCTGAACACGTGATTTCAATATTGACTTTTTCCGCGTGACCTGTATACAACGATCATTTCGGAAATTCTTTTTCGTCATAGGTTTACCAATATTACTTTATTAAGTAAAGTACAATCCATTTCCCCTTTATTATTGGAAATTAAACTAAGCCTTTCTTGCTTAGAATGAAATTTGAAGATAAAATATTGGTTCGAAATGATCAAAATTTTTTCCAAATTTTGTTAGTTCATAATTTAAATTGTTAATGATATCTATAATATCCTGCATTCCTGTTAATCAAAATTTCCCAATTCCCAGAAAAAAAGTCCGAAAATTTACGTTTCCAATTTTCATATCATTTCTGTGGGGCCTGGAAATTTTTAGTGTCAAAAAATCCGATTCGTCACGCCCATAATCTGTCAAATATACACACCCATTTTCAATATTTTTTTCAGGTTACTCTCCGTCCTCGTCGGTAATAAAAGGTCACGTGACCTTTGGGACATATAAATAAATACTGCGCCTAACAATTAGCCACGTTACACACATTAGTTGACATGAATGTGTGAAACATTATCGGAATCACCCGTTCCGAAAATTATTATATCTGATCGACACCATAATAAAATAAATACCCCTCTTTTTTCTCTTCGCTTATAATATGGCATGTTCAAAAATATTTTCAGGAGACTTACCAGAATTAACAAATGATATTATAAAATATTTACTGAATGATTTTTCAACTTTACATTCATGCATTTTAGTTAACAGATTATGGTGTCGTTTAGCGATTCCATTATTATGGGAAAATCCATTTTCAATTCCTACAAAAAAGTATAAATTTATTGAAATTTATTTGAAAAATTTAGATGATGATTTTAAAACAAAACCTTCAAATACACTAAATACATTATTTAATTATCCTAGTTTTATAAAATATTTGAACATATGGAAATTTATGATTTGTGTTGAAATATGGTCTAGAGAAGCTATTAAAACCTTAAAACCTGAAAGATATTTTATACAAAATACAAATAAATATTCAAAAAATGAATTTATGAAATTAATTAGTATATCAATATTTAAAATATTTATTGAAAATGAAGTAAATTTACATACTCTTGACATTGATATTAGTGATCATCGTTATTATTATTCCTACTTTAATGATATTTTTGAATTCATTTTACAAAATGGTACAAGTTTCATTCATAATATTAAAAATTTAAAATTTTGTACTGATACTCATAGCTCATGTAATGATGAAGATATATTGCTTAAAAATAGGATATCACAAATAATTAATACACATCAAAATCTTAAAAGAATTTTATTATGTCATAATTATTTACCTTTATATCAATCATTATTGTTATCAAAAAATTCTAATTGTTCAAATACTTTAAATACTATCATGTTTTATCACATCAATTTTAGGAGTATAATTAATATAGATAAAGTATTTGAACAATTAAATGCTATTGAATCTGTTCATATCGTTTTTTGTTATTCTTTAAATAGTTTTATACAACAAATTATTAATTTATCAAAGCCATTTAAACTAAAAACTTTATTTATAAATGAGAGATTACGAATTGAAGAAAAATTAAGAATTGAATCATTACAATTATTTTTACAAAAATCTGGCGATTATTTAGAGAATTTTGAGTGTGAACTTAATTATGAAGAACAACGATTATTAGAATTAATTACAAAATATTGTAAAAATATCAAATTTCTTGATATATATAAAATTGAAATCCATATTACTTCTCTAATATTTAGTTTAATTGAAAATATTAAACAAAATCTTAATTATCTTTCGATTGGTGTGGATAGTTATCAAAATGATAATATCGAATCTAATTCGATATTATTACAAAATTTAGGACAAATCCTTCCCCCTAAATTAGAATATTTAAATTTAGTTCTTTATTTTAAATTAAATGATTTTGAAGTTTTCCTAAAAAATTCTCAAGGAACTTTTATTAAGAAATTATTAATAAACCAAAAAGGTAGGGATGATATCTTACGTTATATAAAGGAATTTATTATGAAGGAAAAAAGGGTCAAGTATTTGGCTATAAGGGATTCTAAAGATGGTGAATTACGTTGTTTTGAATATGAAGCAAAGGAATTTGAGTTGTATAATATTAAACTACAATATTATTATGCCATATTTATTTATTCTTATAATTTTATGAAGGAACTTTATTGATTATTATTTAGTAGTAATTTAAATTAATTTACTTATATGTATATTCATCTTTATAAATAAAATTTTTATTAGTTTACACGATAATTTGTTAACTTACACAAATTTTATATTTTTGCAATTATCTACCATGTAAATATTCAATTACGTCCTCCGTATAATTATCGAGTCTTGGACCGATTTGATTAATAAAGTGTCTAACTAATAATACTTTTGGTGACAAAAAAAATCATAAAATTAATAATTAGTTTTGCTAATTCGATCTGATTAGTGGATCATCATGTGATATTTTAACACACACTGTTCAGTATAAAAAATTTGTATTTTATAATTCATGATTAATATTTTATTTAAATTTTTTATATTTCATAAATAATTTTTTTTCATTACATTTCCATATTTGAGTTCTGTTATTTTGTTAATTTACCATACCGTATTACATTTTATCTTTACGGCTAACATGTTCTGCAAGCGAAACCTTTTAGTATTACTACGTTCATTCGTGATCCGTGAGTCAACTGTAAAAAATTCATATATGATTTGATACAAATTTATGTCAATCATTAGTAATTTTTTTCTGATACCCGATTAACATATTTTAATACATAATATTTATCCCAAAGTTTCAAATAGTTTGTTTTTTATAATAATTTTTCATATGATTTTTTTATTTTTATTTGACGCCTCCCATTTTCTGCAGATCCTTTGTAATTGACTTCGTGGATCACGCACGAATTAATTTTGTTACACGTTAATTCATTAAGCATGTAACACAAATTAATTAAAGGTGATTATAAAACATGTAGTGTATATGTATGGTTAAATATCACGCGTCTACCATTCAGATCTACATTGTTTATTATCAAATAAGGAAAGGCCTAGACCGGTCTATTCTGTTCCATGTATGGTCACGTGGCTTTTTTTATGTGATGCTTAACCCTACACTATAAAGATGCTATAGCTCCTTTAAACTTGAAAATAGATATTTATACAAACATTAGCAAAAAAGTTATAAAAAATTTATTGTCGTGGTTGAAATTGATGTCGATCTTATTTTTGTGTTGTATTACATATTTTCTTGTGTATTTTTTCACCTTACATGATCGACATCATTTTGTGCCATGATCGACATCAATTTGAAACCAGAATAATTTCATAATTTCAACCGTAAATAATTTGTGGCTTAGTAATTTACATAAATTTTGTGTTACCTCACAGTTTATTATAAATAAGTTTTTTATGCGAAAAAAGTTTTGGGATTTTAAAAAAAACAATGTTTTCTCAAAGAATACCTTTGACAAAAAAAAATATTCTGGAATATTTAAGAACCAATTTTATAAATTGGACCAGTGGAAATGAACAAATTGATAATTTCATTCAAGAAAGGCAATTAAAAATAAATGACTATGAATATGATGATAATGCAATACTTGAATGGATACCATACAATCAGTTTAATGAAATTCAAGAGACAGGCAAAAATGGTCTTATGACAGTATATTCAGCAACATGGAAGGATGGTCCATTATACAAGAAGGAAAGATGGAATAATTATACAAGAATTTCAAATAAAAAAGTTGCTTTAAAATGTTTTAATTCACAAGAACCCATTGATTTTTTAATTAATGAGGTATGAAATTTTTTTAAATATTTAAATACTTTTTTTTTTCTAATTTAGGTATAATTACAATTTTTTTTTTTTTTTTTAGGCTAAAAAATATACAATAAAACAAAATGCATTTCAAGTATTGTATGGAATGTCTCAAAATCCAGATACAGGAAATTATATTTTAGTTCAAAATAGTTTTATAAACTTGGCAAATTGGATTAGTGGAAATGAAAAAATTGATAATTTTATTCGAGAAAGGCAATTAAAAGCGAATGATTATGAAGATATAGTACTTGAATGGATACCATACAATCAGTTTAATGAAATTAAAGAAATAGGCAGAAATGGGCTTATAAAATTATATTCAGCAATATGGAAGGATGGTCCATTACACAAGAAGAATTGGAGGGATGAAAATTATACAAGAAATTCAAATAAAAAAGTTGTTTTAAAATATTATTTACAAGAATCCATTGATTCTTTAATGAATAAGGTATGAAATTTCTTTGAATATTTAAATATTTCTTTTTTTATTTAATTAGTATAACTATAATTATTTTATTTAGGTCGAAAAATATTCAACAAAACATAAAGCATTTCAAGCATTGTATGGATTATCCCAAAATCCAGATACAGGAAATTATTTTTTAGTTCAAAATAGTTCTATAAACTTAGCAAATTGGATTAGTGAAAATGATAAAATTGATGATTTCATTCAAGAAAGGCAAATATTTAAAGATTATGATGATATAGTGCTTGAATGGATACCATACAATCAGTTTGATAAAATTAAGGAGATAGGCAAAAATGGCCTTACAACAGTATATTCAGCCAAATGGAAGGATGGTCCATTATATTATGATCATCAGCAATATGAATATAAAAGAAATTCATATAAAGAAGTTGCATTAAAATGTTTATATAATTCACAAGAATCCATTGATTCTTTAATTAATGAGGTACGAAAATTTTTTTTAAATGTTTAAATACTTTTTTTTGTTAATGTATATTTTACAATTATTTTTATTTATAATTAGGCTAAAAAATACCCAACAAAACATAATGCGTTTCAAGTATTGTATGGTATATCCCAACATCCAGATACAAGAAATTATATTTTAGTTCTTATCTGGACAAGTGGGAATGAAAAAATTGATGATTTCATTCAAAAATGGCAATTAAATATCAACAATGACTGTGATGATATAGTGCTTGAATGGATACCATACAATCAGTTTAGTGAAATTAAAAAGACAGGCAAAAATGGCGCTGTAAAGGTATATTCAGCAACATGGAAGGATGGCCCATTATACAAGAAGGAAATATGGAAAAATTATACAAGAAATTCAAATAAAAAAGTTACATTAAAATGTTTAGATAATTCGCAAGAATCCATTGATTGTTTAATAAATGAGGTATTTAAGCTCTTTAAATTTTAAGTACTTTGCTTAATTAATATATTTACAATCACTTTTATTTATTTTTAGGCTAAAAAATATCCAACAAAACATAATGCATTTCAAGAATTATATGGAATATCTCAAGATTCAAATACAGGAAATTTTATTTTGATCCTTAATTGGACAAGTGGAAACGAAAAAATTGATGATTTTATTCAAGAAAAGCAACGAAAACTTAATAATCGTGCCGATGACATAATGCTTGAATGGATATCATACAATCAGTTTAATGAAATTAAAGAGATAGGCAAAAATGGCCTAATAACGGTACATTCAGCAATATGGAAGGATGGTCCATTATATTGGAATGCACAGAATAGAAATTACACAAGAGAATCAAATAAAAAAGTTACTTTAAAATGTTTACAATGTAATTCACAAAAATCCATTGATTCTTTAATAAATGAGGTATTTAATTATTTTTAATATTTAAATACTATTCTTTAATTAATATATTTACAATCTTTTTTATTTATTATAAATAGGCTAAAAAATATCCAACAAAACGAACATCATTTCAAGCATTGTATGGTATATCTCAAAATCCAGTTACAGAATATTATATTTTGGTTCTTATTTGGACAAGTGGAAATGAAAAAATTGATGATTTTATTCAAGAAAGGCAATTAAATATTAATTATTATAATGATATAGTGCTTGAATGGATACCATACGATCATTTTAGTGAAATCAAAGAGTCAGTTAAATATGGTTTTATAACAGTATATTTAGCAATATGGATGAATGGTCCATTATATAATAATGAATTGAGGAATTACTATACAAGAAATTCAAATAAAAAAGTTACTTTAAAATACCTAGATAATTCACAAGAATCCATTGATTGTTTAATAAATGAGGTATTTAATTTCTTTAAATATTTAAATACTTTTTTTGATTAATATATTTACGATCTCTTTTATTTATATTTAGGCTAAAGGATATCCAACAAAACATAATGCATCTCAAGTATTATATGGATTATCTCAAAATCCAAATACGGGAAATTATATTTTGGTTCTTGACTGGACAAGTGGAAATAAAAAAATTGATGATTTTATTCAAAAAAAGCAATTAAAATTTAATAATCATGATAATGATATCATAATGCCCGAATGGATATCATATAATCAGTTTAATGAAATTAAAGAGATAGGTAAAGATGATTTTATAACAGTATATTCAGCAACATGGAAGAATGGTCCATTATACAAGAGGAGTATTCATTATATAAGAGATTCAAATAAAGTAGTTGTTTTAAAATTATTTAATATACAAGAATCTATTGATTTTTTAATAAATGAGGTATTTAATTCCTTTAGATATTTAAATACATTTTTTTAATTTATATATTTACAATTTTTTTTTATTTATAAATTAGGCTAAAAATTATTCAACAAAATATAAATCATTTCAAATATTGTATGGTATATCTCAACATCCAGATACAGGAAATTATATATTAGTTCAAAAAAATAGTACATGGATCAGTAAAAATGAAAAAATTAATGATTTCATTCAAGAAAGACAATTGAAAATAAATGATGATAATTATGATGATATAGTATTTGAATGGATACCATATAATCAGTTTATTGAAATTAAAGAAACAGGCAAAAATAGCTTTATAACAGTATATTCAGCAATATGGAAGGATGGTCCATTGCATTATAAGTATGGTAAATGCATGAAATATCAAAATAAAGAAGTTACTTTAAAATGTTTATATAATTCAAAAGAATCCATTGATTCTTTTATAAATGAGGTATGAAATTTTTTAAATATTTAAATACATTTTTTAATTAATATATTTACAATCTCTTTTAATTATATATTATAATTAGGTTAAAAAATATCCAACAAAGTATAACTCTTTTCAAGTATTATATGGTATATCTCAAAACCAAGATACAGGAGATTATATATTGGTTCAAAAAAATAGTATATGGGTCAGTGGAAATGAAATAATTGATGATTTTATTCAGGAAAGGCAATTAAAAATGGATGACTATAATTATTATGATATAGTGCTTGAATGGATACCATACAATCAGTTTAATGATATTGAAGAAACAGGCAAAACTGACCTTATAACAGTATACTCAGCAATATGGAAGGATGGACCATTATATTATGATCATCAGGAATGTGAATATAAAAGATATTCAAATAATCAAGTTGCTTTAAAATGTTTGCATAATTCACAAGAATCTATCGATTCTTTAATTGATGAAGTATGAAATTTTTTTAAATATTCAAATACTTTTATTTTTTATGTTAAAATATTTACAATTTTTTTTTTTATTTATAATTAGGCTAAAAAATATTCAACAAAATATAAATCATTTCAAGTCTTATATGGAATATCTCAAAATCCAGATACAGGATATTATATTTTAGTTCTTATCTGGACAAGTGGAAATGAAATAATTGATGATTTCATTCAAGAAATGCAATCAAAAATAAATGATTATGATGATGACATAGTATTTGAATGGATACCATACAGTCAGTTTGATAATATTAAGGAAATAGGTAATGGTGGCTTTTCTACAGTTTATTCAGCAAAGTGGAAGAATGGTCCATTGGAATATGATGCAAATGAAAAAATGTATAATAGGGATCCAAATAGAGTAATTGCCTTGAAATATTTACATAATTCCCAAAATATTACCAATAAATTTTTAAATGAGGTATGAAGTTTTTTAAAAATTACAATAATAGGAATAATTTTTTATGATTTAATTTATGAATTTAATTTAAGCACAATGTAATAATAATTTTTTTGTTATTATTAGGTTAAAGAATACTCAATAAATAAAAAAAGTAATATTCTCAATATATATGGAATATCTCAAAATCCAAATACAAAAGAATATATTATGGTCCTTCAATATGCAAAAGATGGCAATTTTAATCAATGGATAAAAGAAAATTATAAATATTTTATTTGGGAAAATAAATTATCTGCATTGCTTAATATTATTAATGGTATTAAAGAAATTCATCAAAAAAGTAAAGTTCATCGTGATTTTCATACTGGAAACATTTTATTTTTAAGTAATATAGATAATTTTGGTAATTGTATATCAATTTCAGTTATGGGATTAAGTGGAGAAGTTAGTAATATAGATGAAACAAAAATTTATGGAGTTATGCCTTATATGGCTCCTGAAGTGTTAAGAGGTAAGCCATATACTCAAGCAGCAGACATCTATAGTTTTGGTATGATAATGTATTTTGTAGCAACTGGAAAGCAACCTTTTGGTGATTGTGCACATGATCATAATTTAGCATTAGATATTTGTAAAGGAGTTAGACCTGAAATAAGTGATCCAGAAGCACCAAGATGTTATATTGATTTAATGGAAAAGTGTTGGGATGTTGACAGAAATAATAGACCAAATATTTTTGAAATAGATGAATTAATCAATTCATTTCATAAGTCATATGGAGGGGATATTTCCATTGTAGAAGATGAAGAAGATGAAGAAATTGAAATACAATTTAAGGAAGCAGAAGATGAAGAAATTGAAATGCAATTTAAGGAAGCAGAAAAATATAGAAAAGCAAATCTTCCATCTACTGAAAATTACCAAACAGCTACTCATCCACAAGCTATTTATACATCTCGATTACTTAATCCTTTTACAAAAGGTCTACCAAAATATAATGATGATTATAATTCTCAATATTAGATGATTGTGCACTTCCAATTATTTTTATTAATATATACTGAAGCATGGTATAATTAAACTTTTTTCAATATTTGTATAACTATTATCTATAGGATATCGGAATTAAATAGTTTTATCCAACACTGTATGTATATGAAATTATTATATTACTTATATGA
This sequence comes from Rhizophagus sp. LPA8_4_AMF, assembly GCA_021464525.1. Taxonomy (NCBI): domain Eukaryota; kingdom Fungi; phylum Glomeromycota; class Glomeromycetes; order Glomerales; family Glomeraceae; genus Rhizophagus; species Rhizophagus sp. LPA8_4_AMF. The sequence continues at coordinate 6,732 of JADRCO010001687.1, read as the reverse complement.
ATAAAATCAGTTTGTAATTGGATATTACAATAAACAAATACTAGTAATGTTAATATTTTATAAAATGGTAATAATTTTGCCAACTACTAATTATTTCTAATTATAGTAATATAATAAAATTTTGCTTTACAGAAACATATTTATGTTAAATTCAAATTTTATTAATTTGCTAGATATTAATACTAAAAAAAAAAATACTGTTGTAAAAGATTTTAAATGTAATTTATCCTACTAAGTACTAACCTTATATATTTGAGATGTTTGTGGTAATACTAAGAGAAGAAACTAAAAAATACAAAAGGATTTGTATGATGGCAAACATATAAACCCTATTAGAAAGTACTAACATGCAAGAGAGCAAGGTGCATAGAGGTATCTCCTACAGTCACGAGCTATAGTTGTGAATTATCAACACTAAGCATATATAAAATAATAAATAAATCTAAATCTAATGAATGAAATGAAATTTTAACAATCATAGATGAAATCTTCACTAACATTATGTAAAATAATTTTAAAATCTAAATCTAATAAATAATTGAAATAACTTCACTAAACGCTGTCATAATGTTCATTATAAAACAACTATAGAACCTCACTTCTCTCAGGCTACAGCTAGTCATTAGAAAAATATAATTTTGCCTAGCAAACAGAGCCATGTACACATGAACTCCCTTCTCTTGTAAGAACATATTTACCCAACACAAAAGACTCAAAGAAAGAAGTGTAAAGAGAAAAGTCCCAAAGAAAAGAAGTCTCAAAGGAAAGAGTGAAGTTCCAAGAGAAAGAGAGATGTTCTAAAAAGAGAGAAGTTCTAAAGAAAATGGAATCGCGCAAAAAAAAAATAATTGCGTACTAAAATCAAAAATTGTTTTATTAAAAAAAAAAATCTAAGTACTATAAGAAATTTAATTTATACAATTCATTTTTTTTAAAAAAATCAAAGCGACAAAAATAAAAATGACATCAAAACAGAAAGGATACAAACGGTTATGGTCAAATATATTTGTTATTATTCCTTAAAAAAATGTTTGTAAAAAAATTCACAAATTTTTTTATCCAATTTATCATAAAACCTGACCTTAACTATTTCTTTTGGCCTGCTACTCTTATCTAGCTCATTTCTATCTATGAACCTGCTGTTAATTAAAATACATAAAAAAAATTGTTTTCTAGGAAAATCCTGTGCATTTTTTTTAAAAATTTTTTTTTTAACGGATAATCATACAGCTGGATAATCAAATGGACGTTAAACGATTGGTCTAAAAAAAATTCGCAGTCGGCTGATAGTCAAATTAATCAGTTCGTAATCGTTGACCGACCGATATTTACAATAACACTATTAATATTATTATCCTATTGATGAAAATTACGCAATAAAATATATTCAAATTTATAAAAATAGTATTAATTTCACGACACTAACTGGCATATTAAAAAGAGAAATATTTGAAGATTGAATTTTAGATTTTTGTATTCCTTGCAATAAATTCCTTTTTGTTTGCGTATTGAGTGGTCTAAAAGTAACCATTTTGCATCTCTTATTGACGGCGGATGTTTATAATTTCATATCGTGACAGTGTAACTAACACCTAGACGTTGACTATGGACAGTTTTAGGCTTGTTGACTTGACTGTCTATCTAATTGTTTCCTGTAATGTTAGAGTTCGTTGAGTTTAAAATCACTCACTCGTACTTGTAGTCGAAACTATATATAAACTCTCGACGTTCATTGCTATTCATCGTTTTTGTTACATCGCTGATGCCAACAATCAATGGTTGCATGGAAAGTAGAAGCCCAAAAAATGACGTAACGTTTGTATTAAAATTTGAAGTTAGTTTTGGTCTTGCTATATTTTTTAGGTGCATCTGAGAGTATTCTATTTTAAGAACTTTATATTTGTCTGGGTCCAATATACTGATGCTCTTATGAGTAATTCTGTAAGATATACTGTACACTACTGAAACAAATACTGGTCTTATGTAACAGAATGAACGTGTTTCTTATAGAAAATCAGGAAGAATTATCACGATCATGTTTTAAAGATAGTTGAGTATACATCGTTATATCACGAATCTTGTCCTAATAATATTAATGATTTTCCTTAATGCTTGTATTTTTTTTTCTATCAACGCTCAAAAAAAAAAAAAGGAAATAGATTCTAGAAAACTTGTAATGTCTATAATATTTAAACCTTTTTCAACTATAATGTCTATAAACCCTTTATTGATATTTATTTATGTTTCAATAAAAATCTTTACAATGAATGGTAAAGAAAGTAATCTATAGATTGTGTTTTAATGAAATTGATTCAAATCCCTTTACCTGAAAATTTATTCTGATCGCAAACTTTCAATCATATTGTAAAATATAGTACTTCCGGAATATAATTACGTTCTGTTTAAATACAATCATTAATGTTTAAGTTATTTCTCGCTTAAATTAGGATTAAATTATTGACAATTAATTTTATTACGCTCTAAAAATTAGGTTTATTTAACTAATAATTAAATACTTATTAATAAATGGACAATGAATACAATTAAATGAATAAATGAAAAACTAATTACAATTTATAATTCTATTTAACGTTACCCCCTTTTACACTTCCATTTTTGATCAATAAAGTCTTATTAGAAAAGCAATTCAACTAATTATTATAAGCAAAAAGCTCATTATTAAATCAAATGAGATGATAAATATTTTAAACCCTATCAGGAAAAAGCTAACGTTAAACAGAATTTTAAACTATAATAATCCAAAATAATTTTTGATAATTAAAATTCTATAATTATTAACTAAGAATGTTAAACAAAAATTGCTTATGAGTTATGGTTTTATTCTAGATTTTGCTTTTAAATTTGTTATTTATCTAAAATAAAATAAATGAATAAATAAAAACAAAATTCATTAATTATGTATAAAAAAACTGGATTATCATAATATAGTTAAAATTTACCAACATTGATTTTCAATTGAGAAGTACTAGTTATTAATTCAAATGCTTTTATCTTAATCGATACCTGAACTATATATTACATCCTTTACTGCTGAAAATATAGAGGAAACTGAGGATTTGCTGTCTTGGTTGAATTAGTTTATGAAAATTTACTACAAGATGATATTATTCATTCCCTAGAATTAACAGTATATTTTTTTAATGGAGAGTAAAATAGGGTCCGTGATTAGATCGATTGATAGGTAGTACTGTGCAGAAAATACTCATTAAAGGAGATGTAAAAAACAAATTTACATATCATACTTAGAAATAAGAATACACAGCATACTACTGATTGTTATATGAAATAATTTATTAAATAAACATTAGTATTTACGATTGCAAATTTATGTTATTCAACGAATAAAATAATATTTCATCCAATATTATTGAATGAGATTTTGGTCCTCGATATATAAATATATTTAAATTTAAACAAAAACTGTCAAGAATCATTTATAAATATGCAGGACATTTTATATTTTTCCAAATCAACAAATATTTCTCTTTTTAATATAATGTTAGTATATTTTATTACGTAATTTTCATCAGTAGGATAATAATGTTTATAGTGTTATTGTATGGCAAGCCGAGTTGGACTAAACTATCAGGCATGGGGCGGGTGAAAAATCAAGCATGGATTGACAAAATGTTACACCGTGCCTGACATTTTACCTGTTCATGCCTGATGTTCATCTGTCCGTGCTTGATATTTTATCTGTCCATGCTTGATATTCATCTGTCATGTGCTTGATATTTTTATCTATCCATCATGCTTGATGTTTATCTATCGCATGCTTGATGTTTTATCTGTCCGTGCTTGATATTTTAGCTGTTCGTGCTTGATGTTTTATCTGTTCATGCCTGATGTTTTTACAGACGGACCAAATATCAAGCACAAACACATAAATATCAAGCACGAACAGTTAAAATATCAATCACATGACAGATAAACATCAAACACGGACAGATGAACATCAAGCATGAACAGGTAAAATGTCAGACATAATGTGACATTTTGTCTATCCATGCCTGATAGTTTAGTCCAACTCGGCTTGCCATATTATTGTAAATCTAGGGATGGAATAGCTGTTATCCGGTTGGTTACGAACGCGAATTTTTTTTTAAAAAAAATGAATTTGAAAAATTTAGAGATTGGAACCGATTAACGTTAATAGACTAATTAATCAATTAAGTTGGTTAACCGGTTAAAGTATCTCAAAAATCGGTCTGGTCAAATTATCTAATACGGCCCAGAGAAGTGAAATTTCGGTCACATGTACTCCGACCTTGAAACAAATTTTTATTATTCTTTTAATAATATTCAAACATATGATTTCCCTGTAGCTAAATGATTAGTAAAAACAATTTGGTACAATTTCCAACCAATAAAAAAAACCCAAAATAAAAGTTTTCATTTTTTAATATTAACCGATTAATTAATCGGTTAAGGCCCTTGATTATCTAATTATTAATCGGTTAAGGTTTTTACGGTCGGTTCCAACCTTTAGAAAAATTGAAATTTCTATTAAGTTTTTTTTACTAAACAATTCTTGATTATGCGCTATTATTTTTTTTTTTTTGCGTAATTCTCATTTTTGAGTGACTAAATTTTTTTATAATTTAAATGGCTAAATATTTAATTAGCTCCAATGTGATAATCTAAGCAATCTAATACTATTGAGGTTTATCATTGTAGATAAGATCTATGGTATTTTAATTTCTTGTGGATATTTTATATTTTAAAATTTTTTCTTACATAAATCACGTTTATTTTAATAAAAATGAAATTTGATATAAGAATAATTCAAGCTTAAAAGGTTAATAAAAAAGAATAAAAAAAAAAATGATTATTTTGTAAAGTGTATTTTATGAAATATGAGTTGTTTGGTAACAATAGAATCGATCAAGTCTCAGTAGAGGAATAAATTTTTAATTAAAATTTATTTCAAATTTTTATTACTTAACAAATTATATATATATTTTTTTTAACTTTCTACATGCTCAGGGCGTATTTTTTATGAGGAACTAAAACTCTGTTATTAAAAGAAAATGTGATAAATAAAGTGAAATATTCATTGTGAGAGTGTCATTTATTTATTTTATTTCGTAAATGAAACTCAAATACGAAAGAAGGTAGTTTAACTTTTGTGGCATGTTAGTTATACAGATAAGGTAATATTCTTATCAAAGGTTTACGGAATTATTTAAAATAATGATACTTTTTCTACTGCGAGTTCAACGTAAAATGAGTAACTCAAAAAAAGTTACTTAACAAAAATCCGAAGAAAAAAACCTGTTCGTATTTTTTCCACTTATGTTTAAGAGAATTTTTTTCAAATAAAAAATGAAAATGAAAGACATGCAATAGAAACAATAATAACTGATAACGTGGTTATGTCGATTAAAAAGTTTTATCAAAAATTCCAAAGGATAAAATGAAAAATCAACTTTGACTTTTTCTAATAAAAATATATTATATCCTAAAACAAATAATGAAAAAGAGATCCTAGGTATTAAAATATTTACAATATGTTTCATTTAAAAAGTGTCCAAAAAAAAAAAATAAACTTTTTGGTCGTAGATCAATATTTCTATTTTGAACAACGTACTTTGCCACTCATATAATGTTTCACAGATAAGCATTTTTTAGTACAAAAGTTTGGTGACATAATTTATTTTTAAATGTAAAGTATGACAGAGTCAGTGACTTTCTAAAATGGTAATTATTTATGCATTGAAGTAACAAATCGCCGTTTGCCAAGAATCCTGTGTAATACAGCTCACCGTTACTGCGCTGAAATGCTAAATTAAAAATTTTTTCTTGATTTTTCTGTTGTGGGAAGAGCTCGAAATTTGTGGAGGACCAACTCTATACATCTTATTTTCAACGCCAGATGCATAATTCAATCGTATTCAACAAAGACCATAATGTAAGTCACATGACATTAATAGCACGTGATAATTTCATTTGACTTTCTATTTATATACCCTCGGTCCGACACAATACTTTTTCCCACTTTTTAACCGCACAAATTTTTTTAGCTTTTTTTACTGAATTTGTTTATAAATTGTTAAAAGTCTTGCTCATGGATTCTTTTGGGCTAATTAAGCCATTAGATGCTAACGAGATATGTGAAAAATGTAATCGCGAATGTAAAGCAATGCTATTTCAACAAAATTTCAAAAATTGGACTAGCGATAATGGTGATATTGATAAATTAATTCAAGATACTCAACTTTCACAACATACTTCTACTTATATTTGGTCATGTGATGCATTGGAATGGATACCTTATGATAGATTTCATGATATTAAATATATTGCAAATTATGAAGTATATAGAGCAAATTGGATTGATGGAAATATAAGTTATTGGGATTATGAAAATCAAAATTGGGAAAGAGAGGATCAAAATCAGTCTGTAATTCTGAAAAACTTCAATTATTCAGATTATACAGAAAGTTTTGCATTAGAACTTATGAAAGAGGTATAATAAATTTTCGTTTGGTAATGTGATTATAAAATTTTTAATTTTTTTTAATAACATATTTTATTTGTAGATCAATAAACCTTATGGAATCACTCAGAATCCAGAAACAAAAAATTATATGATGGTTTTGTGTAATATATGTAAAAAATGTAATAATGTATGTTACGCAATACTCTTTCAACAGAAATTTATAGATTGGACAAGTGGTAATCATTATATTGATAAATTTATTCAAGATA
>JADRCO010001686.1:0-17613 GCA_021464525.1 Rhizophagus sp. LPA8_4_AMF | reverse complement strand
AAAAAAAAAAAAAAAAAAAAAAAAAAAAAAAAAAAAAAAAAAAAAAAAAATTAATCAACAAAATTATATTATATTCATCTATTATTATTAGCTAGTACATTAACCTCTATTTTTTAGCTGTGAAATAATATCATCAATCATTTATTTTCATTATATAATAATATATAATATATATTTTATTCAAAAATATATAATTTAGTTTTAAAGTATTTTATTATTTATTTATATTTATTTATTTATTTATGTTATTATTATTGTTGTATTTTATCTTTTGCTTTATTAGTTTTTCATTTGGATTTATTTATTATTGTATACTGTATACATGAAACATATGTTTATTTTTCTTTCTAAAACGAATAATACATAATATATTTTATAATTAATTAATAAACAATATATTTATCTATCTTAGAGATTAAAAAAGTATTTAATGTCCAAAAAAAGATATGCATGCAAATAAATATTTTTTAAAAAAATTTTATTTGTTGATTATATAAAATTATACAGGTGGTTGATGCATTAAAAAATAATTTTAAAGAGAGAATTATATATAAAAAAATTATTTTAACGTTTTTCTTTTACAAAAAGTTGTAAACAAGTAAATGAAAGTACTATAAACGAACTAAACATAATAGTTAATTTTACTACATCTATCCAATATGCTGATGCGTCAAATCCGAATGTTGATAGAATAGTAGCTCCAGGTACCTATCAGAAATTTTTTATTGGTTAGAATAATTCTCATTTTTTCCATTAAACATAATCATCACTTACATCAATTTGTAATCCATATTTTTCTTCAGTTAAAGTTAAATAAACTACTTCATTAACAATTAATGCTTCAAATGCATAATTAAAGAATGAAAGATCTTTTAACCAAGACAAATATTCTGGAATTGAATCTGATCAAAGCAAGAAAAAAGATATAAACATTTTTTTTTATGATTTTAACATGCAAATAATTTCATATAAAAATTTAACATACCCTTATTTAAAAGTAAACCACCAAATAACATACTGAATAACATAACTAAGCTGCTCAATAAACTTGCCACTCCCAATTCCTTAAAGAGAATACCGATACATAGACATATGCTTGCTGCAGTGAGATTGAATAAAACTAGTACTAGCAAGAATTTGAAAAATTCTGCAGTACCATCAACTAATCCTACCATATGATATATTATAACTCCCATAAGGATAGGAGGCACTACACGTAATGGAATAATATCAAACAAAACCTAATAAAGCCAATTATAAATATAAATTAGTTGTCCATTTACAAATACAAAGAAACAAACTATTCTTATGTACCTTCGACGAAAAATATGTAATTGGAGCATAATATCCATTTGCTCGTTCTTTTACAAATAATATTCTTTCTGCTGCAAAAACATGTAATGAACTTAAACACCCAAACCCGAATAGTGCACACATAAAGAATAACACACCCATCCGATTTTGAAACCCAGCAATATCATTGGTAACCTTATAAAACAATGAACCGCAAAGAACTAAATAAAAATAAAGGATTAAATAACTAAAGATTTTTTTTTTAAAAAAAAACAATGATTCCTACTTACGTGCTAAGTAAACACTAATACAATAATGTGTAAGCATTAACATGGGATTCCTATATAAATTTTTAAATGTGCGATCCGATAGAATACGGAACTGAGTGAACCACGAGGCGCGAAGGTGAGAACTAATTGTAGGATTTACTCCATTCGAAGCTAATAGAGGTTGACGTCGTTCACTATAGCGAAATTATTAAATTATTAAAGTGCGAACATAACGTTGAATTACTAATAAACAACCATTCTACTCACTTCGTTTCGGCACGATCAATTTCATCCTTTATGCCAAGAGAGATCATACTTCTATTGTACCCATCAACTAACATTTTCAAGTGATCAGTCATTCTATCGTTATGCACATTAATATTAATGCTATCATCACTTTGTACATCACGATTATTTAATTCAAAAACACCGTTATTCTCTTGTTGATCTGATAAACGTGATTGTGGCCTGTACAACTCTGAATCTTGAATATCATGAATAGAAACACGATTTCTAAGCATTGGACGTCTTTCAGCTGAAGAGATTGGAGGTGGACGAGCCGAGGAGATCCCGTCAATAATTTCTGAGTCATCATCGTCTTGATCTTCGGTAGAATTGCGCGGTTTAACCGCATACATGGTTAAATCGACTAATAATAGTACAACAAACGTTAGTAAATTCGAACAATGTAATGAATTATAAAAAAAATTTATTTACCTAAATAGTCTGCAATATTGAAACCGGGAGGACATTTATGCCCTATGCTTTCAAAATATGTATGACATTTACTTACTTCCCCGGAATATACCATATAACCATTAGCAAGTAACACCAACTGGTCAAATAGCGCAAAAATATTACTTCTAGGTTGGTGAATTGTACAGATAACCGTACGATTATAATTTCTCGCAAGGGTAACAAGACATTCAACTACATTATATGCATTATATGCATCTAATCCAGAAGTTGGTTCATCAAGGAATAAAATCGAAGGAGAAGTAACTAATTCACAAGCAATTGAAACACGGCGTTTTTCTCCACCAGAAATTGATCTCGCACCTGTTTTTATGAAAACCGGTTGGTACTGTTGAGGTTGAAATGAGGTTTACAATATTTCAACAAAAATCACAAGAAGCGAAGTACGTTAAACTCCTGGTTATTTCTTACCAGCATCACCTATCCTAGAGTCTTTAATTCTCAATATTCCTAATTCACTCATAGTTTCCATGACCCTAAAATTTTTGGCTTCGAAGCTCATTTCGCGTGGCAATCGTAAAAGTGCAGAATACAAAATAGTCTCATAAACAGTCAAAGTAGGTAAAAGATGATCTTCTTGATCTACGTAACTAATATAATGATATATTTAGCAAAAAAACAGCAAGTAACCATTTATAACGAAAACTTTTACCATACCCAACCACATTTTTGAACGTTTCATCATCTACCAAATGCCCGTTAACTAACGTTTTTCCTCTGATTTTACCAGCTTTATTCTTTCGTGCAAGAATGTCCAAGAAAGTTGTTTTACCAGCTCCGGAACCACCCATAATGGCCATGACCTCTCCCGGTTTCACTACTCCATGAATTGAATGGAGAACTTGTTTATCACCAATGTAATAACTGATGTCTTGGAAGAGTAATTCAGCTGGTATATGATTAGCCATGAGATGCGAACTCTCATCATCGGGAAGAGAAATATTAGACGATGGTGTTACCCAATTACGAGACAAGTAAAATACAGCTTAATAAAATGAAATAAATTTATCTCAATAAGTTAAATCATTCAATTCTATTAAAACCAGTAAAAATTAATATTCACCTCCGAAAATACCAGCAACAAATGTAAGCACTGCAAACACAGATACTATTATCATGTTTGTATTGTTTGGTTGGCGTGGTCTCTATTAACATATAATTAAACATTAGAAATAATTTTTACTTGCTCGATCATTAGTAAATTGAACTTTTGGAACTTACTTCAAACCCTGGAACTTCGCTATAATGAAGACATTCGCCACTTTTACAATCTAGGGAAATATATTTATCACCAAAAATTGACAAAATAAGTGCATTCATATTTGGTTCTAATAATAATATTATCAATTTAGATCGGAGTCAGATAAAACAAATCAAAACAAATCAATGGTAATGTTTATACCAGAAAATCGACAGTCATTGGGATTATAACATTTAAATTCCGCAGGTCCCTTAATTTCTTCTACTAACCACTCGGATAGATCTTGCATAAATTCATAAATATTAACATTATAACAAAGCTCATTATAAAATAATTAATATATTATCACATACCAATGCTACCATCCTTTCCGCACAACATTTCCCCAGCCATACATTTGCATTTTATATTTTTACAATTATATTGGGTTATATTTTTATCCTGAGTTATTTCTTGATCAAAAGAACACTCATCCAAGTGACAGTAAAATGATTCTGTTTGATTAATCCAAACTATTAACAAATAAATAAATAAATAAAAAATAAATTAGTTTAAAAATTCCTAAAAAAAAAATATTTAATATAGTTACATTGAAAATCGCAAGTCTCTTTCTTGCGGTGACAAGAAAAAGTGACTTGAGGAGGTTGATCAGGAAGCATATCAAGAATTTTCTTATCTAGAAGTTTAAAATATCTTATTCAGTTATACATTATATACTAATGTATTCGAAAACAACAAATAAAAAAAATTTACAAACTTTTTACGTCACACATTTGAAAATTCTCATAAACGGTCAACCCTCCCTTATAACATGTGCCATTCTGTTTAGTAGGCACCATCGGATCGCAAGCAGAATCAGTTTTACAAACTAAATAATTAAGAACTCATCAGCTTACCAAGTTAATAATTGATTTAATAAAATATTGATAAAGCTCAAAACAAACCATTGCAATTGATTCCTTCCCAGCCTTCAGAGCATTCGCACACTTTATCTTTTCCACGCAGACGACGGTTAGTTCCGTCGGCTAAAGAATTACAAACAGGCTTAGAACAATCCTCTCCACCAAAACCGGGTAGGCACATGCATTTCCCATCATAATCATTGCAGCTGGTAAAATGAGAACACTCAAAAACAGGAAGGTGACAGTTAAAACAGGGAGGGCATTCCGGTTGTTTAGGTTCGTCTTTTATTTCAAGAGACGAATTTTGCCGAGGGAAATAAATAGCACGCAAAGTCTTTACAAATTTCTGTGCCTCTTCTTGTGTTGGCCTTGATGCCAAGCATATCGGCATTATAACACAAGTTAACCAAATTAGAATGAAAACGGCTGGGCTATGCCAGCACTTATTTAAAGAGAACATTACGGAAAAATTTACTATTAAATAAATAAAAATCTAAACCTTTTGTATTCAACAAATGGCCAAAAAATTTATTTCTATTTTCTAAATTATAGGTAACAGTAATAAAAAAGAAAAAATAATTAAATAATTGTAAAAGTGAAAAAAAAAAATTATTTATAACGATCGTAGCAATCAAAGATAAACACATTCGTAACAAGATCAACCGGGGAATTTTTGTTTATAACATATTAATATTTAACAATAAGGCTAATTTTGTGTCATTTTATCATTCAAAATTAATCTGATCACGCATAAATTACTAAATATAGAAACTCGCTGATTTGATTACCGATTGGACGCTCACATCTAGAGAATTTCTTTCGTATTATGTGTATTATGTAAAAATGTCAGAACTTGATAATCTACCCAATTTATATATTGGTTTCGACTTATCAACTCAACAATTGAAACTTACAGTAATTGAAGATACATATCAAATTGTCTTTGAAGAAACTGTACATTTTGACAAAGAATTGCCACATTATGGGTATATTATCTAAGATATTTCTTTTTTTAAAAGATAATTTTTCAATCTTAATTCTGTAATTCAGAACTCTTAATGGTGTAATATCAAATGGAGAGACTGTAGCTTGCCCAACATTAATGTGGGTGGAATCATTAGACATACTTCTTCTAAAGCTCAAAACTAAAAAATTCCCATTCCATAAAGTTCGAATAATATCAGGAGCTGGTCAAGTAAATTTAGTATTTCGGAACGTGTTACTCTATCATTCAATTTCCCAATAATTCATTTTTCTATCAAATGATAGCAACACGGAAGCATTTATTGGTCGCATAATGCTCCATTTTTATTATCTTCACTTGATCACTCTAAACCTCTCGTAGATCAATTAAAAAACGCTTTCTCAGTTCAACAATCCCCAACTTGGCAGGATTCAAGTACATCAGAACAATGTCGTGAACTAGAAAAGCTAATCGGTGGCGCGGAAGTTTTAGCAAACTTAACGGGATCCAAGGCATATGAAAGATTTACTGGAAATCAAATTGCAAAGGTAGTTTTTTTTTTCGTAATATAGTTTGAATTTAACTAAGATGATTATACTGCTTTATTTAAGCTTTGCAAAACAAGTCCAAACGCATTTTCTCAAACTTCGCGAATTTCTTTAGTTAGTTCGTTTCTCGCTACTTTATTTCTTGGTCATTATGCGCCTATAGACATTTCAGATGGTTCTGGAATGAATCTATTAAATATTCACACTAAACAATGGGAAGACAAATTATTGAATATATGTAGTTGTGGTGCTGAAGGTAAATTAAAAGAAAAACTTGGCGAACCCGAAATCGACGGATTAAAAATTTTAGGGAACGTGCACGAATATTTTGTTAAAAAATACGGATTCAGTGAAGGTAAATTTTTGTTTGAATATTATCTAATCTGCAAATTTGTTTATTTATATATATATTATTAGATTGTAAAATAATTCCGTTTACTGGCGACAACCCGGCTACACTAATATCTTTTAATATTAAACCCGGAAATATTGTAATCTCTCTTGGTACCTCGGATACAGTTTTACTTTATACTTCTAAACCATGTCCAACATCAGAATCTCACACATTATGTCATCCTATAATACCAGCGTCCTATTTTTCGATGCTATGCTATAAAAATGGAAGTTTGACACGTGAACATATACGTGATATTTATACCAAAGATGTGACGTGGGAAAGATTTAATAATGTTTTAAATTCATCTAAGCCAATTAAATCACAAATAGGATTTTATTTCCTTTTTCAAGAAATAGTTCCATTTGCAAAAGGAATTTATAAATTTGATAGTAACAAATTAGTAAAAGAATTCGTAGATGAAAATTATAATGTAAGAGCAATTATTGAATCACAATTTCTTTCAATGAAACTTAGAATAGATAAGTTATTAAAAGATGATTATGAGAACAAGGAAAAGATACAAAAAGTAATTGTTGCGGGAGGTGCGAGTAAAAACGATCAAATTGTGAGAATTTTAGCGGATGTTTTTGGAGCTCAAGTTTGGAGAAACCAAGGAGAAAATTCTGCTTCTATGGGAGCTGCCATCAAAGCCAGAACGGCTTTTTTAAACCGAGAGTTTAAAAGTATAATTAATTCAAATTATAACAAAATTGATGAGAATTTCTCACTTGTTGCTGAACCTGACTTTGAAAATACAAAAATTTATGATAGTATGATTGAAAATTACCAAGAATTGGAAAAATTAGTGATTCAATTATCAAGTACCTAGAAATGTATTTGATTGTCACGTGATTACTAATGGATTAAAGTTTTATTATTTACAAGCTAAAAAAATCATTTTAATAATAAAATTTTTATACAAATATAATAAAGTTAATCTACAAAATACAGGATACTTTTGTTAAATAATTTACTGTTTTATATAATAAAATATTAATACTGAGAAGTAGAAAATCCAATTCAATTGAAACCCCATACTTCAAACCCCATACAATTAAATTCAGGAGTTGAAGACAAGACTTCATTATCAAAAGTGTCACATCTTACTGAAGATCCTCTTTCAAGATCTGAATCTATCCACAAACCAACCCTTCCATCGCTATAAAAAATTAATTTGTTAGTTTAAGAATATTTTTAAAAATCAATATTTTTTACTTACCCTCCACCAATCGCCAAATAATCATGTTCACTTAATATCATATATTCATTCCTTCCAGTCCACATATAAAATTTAACTTTAGGTGGTAATGTCTCACCTTCATTTGCATATTTCCACAAGAAACTGAGGAAAATAATTATCATAAATATACATCACATTTGAAAAAAAACACGTAAGGTTTCTTACCATTCTCCACTTCCATAATAAGAAGGACGTTGTTTTAATGGTTCGCTGACAAACGCACCAAAAACCTACGTAATTAGAAAAATAAACTATCAAGAGATTTCCAAAATAGGCAAGAAAATTGGTTTATATATCAACCTGCTCATCCGTGTCTTTGATTACCAATATTAAGGGTCCTTTATCTTTCACTTTATGATACATTGTAGTCATACTCGTGCCATCCTGATCGAGACTATATAGTAAATTCCAACTTGGAGCCAATCGTACACGTCTTGGAAGTCGTTGACGTATCTAAATTTTTAACACATTAAATTGATTTATTTATTTATCAAGTTTATTTACTTGTTAATTAATATACCTGTTCAGCCATATCAGTATCTAAAACAGGTTCAGTATCTGCTTTTCTACCACGAAGTTCAATAGGAGTCATCAATGATTTATTTGGTTCTGGTTCTTGTGGTGGTACAGAAGGGGTGCCATTTTTTTGTGTTTTTTTATCTAAACTACCTAAAAACATGCTAGTAATACTTGTAGGGGAAGAGCGCAATCCTTTAAATTTTGTTGTTAATAAATTAATTGAGTTATCGCCGCTTTTGGGGATCATAGTGGGTACAGTTCGGGGAGATAGTTTGGATCGCCAAGACCATGAACCAATTTTATTTACAAAATACGTAGCAAAACCAAAATAATCTTCCTCTGTTGGTGTGGAGCTATTACAGAGAACAGGAGAATTGTTCAGTGAAGTAGTATAATTTTCCCTACCAACCAAATCCCAAAAAAGAGTAGTGGAGCTTTTATCGTAGAACGATCCGATTGTGCTTCTTCGAATAGTTTTTACTCGAGAATTTGACGTGGAACCTGGTTGAGTAGAGTAAAAATCAGACTGAGTTCTACGATATTTAGGCGGGTTATTATAATTAGGTAGGTTATTATTGCAATTAGTATTTGAAGATAATGATTCTGAATTATGCAAGTTATTAGACATCGGAAAAGATTTATTTTTCTTTTTTATGAAACTTTAAAAACCGGCTTATACATTACATTTTGTTGTTAGCGAAGTCGTATTCTAACTATTTTAAAATTATGATCCCAGTGCGTGACGTACTTCTTGGCTTTTTATCCTTATTTGTCATAATAATAAACAGGGGCATAGGATTATTTATCCTTTTTTAAGTGGAATTTTGCGCCTTGTACCCTAAAAAACTAAAAAAATGACTAATTCCTGCACTTTCATTGAGAAAGGTAATTAGATTTGCATTGATTTTTTTATGGTTACTCTCTAGTTTCAAATATATCACAATCGAAATAGTAATTATAATTCTGTATAAATAATTTTGTATAACATGGACACAGACTAATCACAGGATCTAAAAAAGGCAATTACATGCGGTTAAAAACATTATTTATAGAGTTGTAATTTGCTACATTACGCAATATTTCAAAAATGTCGCCTGAAACACAAAACGAAGAAGCGACTAACGATCTTTCAATTCAAGTTCAGTCGCCGGTAATTAATGATATACAAACAGACTATCAAGAAGATAACGAAAACTATGATGAAACAAGCCGTTTATTGCCATCAGACGAAAATTCACAAAAGCAACAGCAAGTTGAACAAACTATTTCTAGTTCAGGTTTAAAAAATAAACGAGGAAGAGTTTTTGCTTCGAAAGTTTTTATTAGATCAGTTTTATTGGCGGCGTTTATCGTATTAATTGTTGTTCTTTTGATCGTATGTATTATTAAATATTTAGTATTTTCGATTTTTAGTTTTTCTCTGTTGTTCTAACATCTATTAATATGTTAGGTTTTTAGAATTCAAGATCATATCAAAGATTATCTAGAACTTATCGAAAAACATAAGAAATATGGAATCTTGATTTATTTAGCTATTTACACTATTTGTGTATGGTTATTTCTGCCGGGGTAAGTTGATCTAACTTCAAAGTATTTAAGGTTCTTGAAATAAAGTATATCATAACGCATTATTAAATCATTTGTATTATATTTTAAGATCTATAATAAGCATTGCAGCAGGATTTTTGTTCAAACCTGCAATATTAGCAGGTGCCATCATTATAACTGGAGATATTTTGGGAGCTTTCGGTACATTTATTTTCGGTAGATACATTTTCTCGGATTGGGTAAGAACTCAAATCGAAAAGAGGCCAATGTTTACAGCACTCAATAGTGTCATAGCAGACGAAGGTACGTACATAAAGATTTGCCCATTAATATATAAACCGTCTCCGAAATTAAAGAAACTACTATAATTGCGGTAATCACATACAGAACAGGTTGAATTAACAATTTAGTCTAACGGTGCTTTCATTCACTTTAATTCACGTAGGGTGGAAGATTGTTGTAATGCTACGATTGACCCCCATACCATTTAATCTGATAAGTTATTTCTTTTCAGTGAGTTCTATAGACGTAAGTAAATCAAGAAATTTCCACAAATCAAAAAAAAGAATTTATGAAATTAACATTATCTTGATTGTGGAACAACCTTAATTCCTTCATAATTTAGCTTTTCCCCTTCCTTTGGGCAACTGTTCTTGGTGTTTTGCCTGGAACTTTTAATGCTGTTTGGATCGGATCGCTGGTAAAGAGTTTGAGTTTAATCGATAAACCAAAATTAGAAGATAAAGGTATAGGCGAAAAAGATAAATTCATACTTCGCAATTTTGCAAATTATCTAACTTTATTATTTTATTTGATTAGATATTGTCATTATTACAATGAATATTATTTTCGTAACGTGTTGTGTGATTGCTTTGTCTATACTTGGCAAACGATCATTAAGGAAAGCAATGGTTAGATTGCAAGCCTCAAAAATTGCAGAATCCAACTTCAATCAAGATTCTGTTAGTTCTTCATCATCTCAAGGTAAAAGCTGTTTTTTTAGGTCCATTTTTTTCAAAAAAGGTTGTAAACATACTTATATATTTAAAATAATCAAAGGGGCGATCGATGTTGCAGTTGAAGAAGAAAATCCATTAAATTCAAATGCTGGAGAATTTACACGCACAGAAAAAATTATTCTTTATTTTATTGGTATCGTCGCGCTCCTTAATGTTGCAATATCAGTACCATTGTATTTTCATTTTCGATCAATTGAACAAAATAGTTATAATTTAATAATATGATATGCTCTTATCATTGTATATTAATAATTTATAATGTATTGATATGTAAAATATAGAATAAAACTGCAGGCAGCCTTATTATTACTTTAACCGCAGTAATAAATAATTTTTTTTAAAGCTAAATATGTTTTTTTTCAAGTAAATTATAAATACCTAATCTAATTAGCAATGTAAAGTGATATCGTAATATAAGTGAATATGTTTCACTTCTCTTATGTACTCATCTGAATCAGACTAAAAATGCCACCAAAGACTGCTGAAAAGAGAGACCTTTATTCGAAAAATTATACCCTATTTTTAAAATAATAAGAAATTTTTCTTCGAAATAAGATAGAAAAGATATTATTGATTCAGAATCGTATCGTCTTACCGGTTAATTATTAGAAATTATTAGAAATTATTAGATAACTAGCTAAAATAAATTTCAGACAATGTTAGATTTAGATTCACGAAACAGGTTCTAATTAAGATTAGATTTTTAATAAAGTGATCATACCATTTTTTGCTATCTGGGTGAGAAATAAAATTTTACATAAATATTATAAATTCCAATATCACATTATGTTAATATATAACTATTGTTGTGTTTGACATATTTCATTTTCATTCATTTCTATCTAAAAAACTATAAACTTTTTAGGAACAAAATACAAATATCGTCTGAACAAAAATTTTAATATCACTAACATTTAAAATGATTAGAGCATGCTTTGACTATTACATAAATTTGAAAATAAGAGAAATATGTCATTATATTAAATTAATAAATGACTAATAATATATAGCTCGAGATAAAGATAAAATTTGAGAAGAAACCATCCATGATTCTCGCACTCGATACATCCGAAAAGTGAAATAAAATAAAATAAAAATAATACATAATAACAACCCAACGCTCTATATAAAACATAGTGGTGTCTAGTTAAACACAAAATTACAATACAATACAATTAAAAAAAAGTATATTATTACTAGTCATTAATTTTTGGAACCGTATCTACATCTACTTCTTTCGTTAATGTTGATTCTTCTGATTTATCATCCTCTATAAATTTAAGAATTAAAAAATCCAGAATAAAATAATTCGCAAGAATTTATGAATTATAAGATATAATAGAGAAAATTTTTTAATTCATTTTACCTTGATCTTTTACATCACCTTTATTTTCTTCATTATGATTAATTTCTACATCTACATCCTTCAATTTCTCTTGTACTTTTTCTTCTGTAATATCAGCTTCATTCAAATCTGCTTGTTTTATCAAAAAGTAACCAAGATAAGACCGATCGAAATCATTCTATAATTTACATAATTACAGATTAGGCATGTTCAGTTTTGATCATACCCTCTTGAGTTTCTTCCTCTCCCTTCTCTTCCTCTCCCTTCTCTTCTTCTTCCTCCTCTTCCTCCTCTTCCTCTTCCTCTTCCTCTTCTTCCTCTTCCTCTTCCTTGATTTTTATATCTTCAGGCTTTAGATCAAATGATAATTCCAATTCAGATTTTGTTGTTAGTCCTTGTTCAAGAACTGACTCGGCAAATGAACGGTATACTTCTTCGCTTGTTTCTTTACCATGATTTGATGCAATTGTACCTTCCTCGGCAGGTTTCTGGGCAACTTTGTTTTTAAATAAAATATTAATTAATCGTCGTACAGAACGCCCTGCATGAATGATATTCAATCAATTGCTTAAAATGTTGTACTTACTTTTAACAACTATTTCTTCAGGTGGGGGTACACTGACAATTGCATCAATATCCTCGAGATCTTCGTCCTCAGCTGGCGTCGACGAATAATTTAGTGGGGATGAAAACACTACACTGCGGCGAAATGAACTTTTCACATTCGTACGACGGTCTCTACCTTCATTCTTCTTCACAGTAGTTTCCGGAACTTCATCCATTGCCTCATCATCCTCATCTACCGTTTCACGTAAGTTTTTCTGTGTACGTTCCTTATGTAACTGATCGGCTTTTTCGATAAGACGAGCTGCAGCAGGGTCGGTTTTCTGACGTCTATGAGCAGCAGCTGGTTATTATAAATTATAATTAGCATTCGGTTTTCAAAATTCGCGTTATCTTGGGTAAAAAACGTGCCAAAAGTTTGGCCAAGGAAGAGGGCAGCAATTATCAAAAACTTACATATAGCAGCCCTCTCCTTTAACCAACTCTTAGAGCCAGCATCAGCAGATTTAGTGGTTTCCATATCGGTTTATTCGAGAATAAGTTTTTCAATTACAACCCAAAGGATTGATTCTCACAGTGAATCTAGGAAATTATACAGGTCACAATAAATGCCACACATACTACATTTGTCCTCTCAAATGTCGCACGACAGGATGAAAGGCTGAGAAAGTAGTTAAGCAATCGTGCCAATCTTCTATGCACGAGTTTAATAATTCAGTAAATTCGTTTTCGCGCATCGCGCATCACGTCTTAGCGCATTTATAAATATGCATAATCTTTAAGTTGTTACACAATCTCTAGAGGTTTAAAATATACTATCTGCAATTTTATTCTTGTACGAAATTAGCGTCTTTTTTATTATTTACCTTTTTTTTTAAAAAAAAAAAAAAAATTCACAAAGGTCGAATTGCAAAGAAACAAAAAAAAACACTTCAACGTGATGAAGTTGCCCACAGGTTTGGAGGCCTGTGAGACTTATTTTTTGCATAATATAATCCGCATGCTAATAAATATAAAAAAACATTATATAAAAAAATATTTAGAGAAATAAAAAATGATAGATGGGGCAAGCAAATAATATACTAACCATTACACAATTTTTGGTCGGGGGTTTCTCCTGCTCGCCACCCAGGAGTATCGGTGGTTTGACAATTGGCACATTTCCCGGCTAAAAATAGAGATAAGAGGTTCAAATTTCGTATTGAACTTTAATCCTATGATGAATGAAAAAATACATACCAGGATTATAATTGCACGGTTTTGTTCTGCCTTTGCTAATTGCAGGAAATTCTGGCAAAGACGGCGCCAATGCGCTAATTGGATCATTTTGCTCCACACCCGACATTGTATGTTTTGGCAACAATGTTTTTGTTGCCTGCGGACCAGCCATGGAAGCCGGCATCACATATGATTGCATAGGAGGCGTTGCACCCGATTTGATTTCGTCTTTCGGTGCATGTTGAGCAAGTTGAAATAAACGATGCTGTATATCATCGACTGAATTATAAAAATATCGTGTTAATTAAATAACGAATAAAATATATTTTATTATAAACATACCAAGTTGTTTCTGTTCCTGTGAGCCTTGCAAGTCAACAGCATTTTCATTGGCCGAGATTAACTCGGCAAGAGACTTGGTATTGAGGTCTAACATCTCTTGAAAACTTGCGTTTTCGAGAACGGTCAACATAGAATTGGCTTCCTTATCGCTTACTAAAGAGTCCAAGTCGATTTTTTCATTTTGCCACATTTCCAATTCGCCTCTTTGTCTCCTAAGTTCAGGGAGACGTTGAATTCTATTGAGTTCTTGTCCCACATCAACTGGGCCAAGTTCAGTGTCTAAAATAGCGAACGTATCAACAGATTCTACTCCTGAAACCATTTTCGCAACACACTGATCAATATTGTGTGCTCCCCGAGTTAATTTGTTAAGGAAATTGTCAACTTGCGCATTCATTTCATCACCCATGTCTTTAACAAAATTTTTTATACTTTGAGCATACGCATATCCTCTTTCGTCACCATATATATTATAGAAATACTCTTTTTCAGATGGAGAATAATAGGGTGCCTCCACTCCCAATGTTGCAAACGGTCCGTAATCTTCAAATCGTGCTAAATTATTGAAAATCAATTATTAGATTATAGAAAAAACTATTAGCAAATATAAATTGATTGAAAATTTTACCTGGACGTTGGGCTTTTGATGATATAACGGTAAGCAACGGAGTCTCACCAAAAGGTCGTACCTTTGGCAAAAGAACCTCAGGATTTCCAGCTAAAACAATAAATCATTGTTAAAAAATAATAAAGTGTAATATGAACAAAGAATAAATGAAATATGTATATATTCACAAGGCAAAACTGAACCATCTGGCGCAAATAGCTTGCGAGGGTCTCCTCGCCTTGTTCTTCGAGGTTGTCTGATAGGTCTTGAAACAGAGGATCCTAAAATTATATTTACTCATTAATATTTATATTAATCACGCTATGCAAATCATAATGAATCAAAGAGTACCTCTACTGGACACAGCTTGAGCATTAATGACAAAATTAGTGGTAACCTATTCGTGTAAAATTAAAATCAGAGACCATAGAACAGTTGCGGAATATCATTTTATGAAAATTTCACCATCTTCGACACTAACAAACCCTTTCAAGGCCTTTGCCTTTTCCTCTTCTAACAAGATGCTGTCCCTTTCTCGCTCAATAGCTTTTTCGCCAAAAGTCCAAAGTTTCTCAGCACTTTTATAATATAGAGTTTCGGGAGAATTGTATGTCTTGCAATTATTACAAATAAGTGCAAGGTCGTTCTGCAAAGTATCAATAATAATTCATTAAAAATGGGTAAATAATGTTGAGACTTTAAAAAAGTATTGTAATGCAACCAACCTTGAATGTGTCAATGTCTGTATACTCGTTGTTGTTTACCTTCCTACGCATCGTGCCAAGATCCATGGGATTACTAATAATTGTTGAGTAATCTGTAACAATGTTTGTATCAACCGGTTCTAAAAAAAAACCGTACGCATCTTTCCTGGTTTACCAAAAAAATTATCGTTGATGATATATTTATTAGAAAATTTAAATAAGATTCAAATTATACATTACTTTTCGAAAGAGTCCAATAACTTATTTAAAATCGTCTTTAGATCTTTCTTCTTTTTCTGCCATGTCCAACTACGTTGAGCGTTGGTACGTTGAGTTTCTTGTGATTTTGGAGGCCGTCCAAGCTTACGTACGGATCCAGATTTTGTAGATGATGATGCAGGATGTATAATTACATCTTTTATTATTGACTTGCCATTTAAGTTTTCGGTAATATCAGGATCTTTATTTGCAGTGACTTGTAATGGCATATTAGTTTCAGAACTTTTATACGATGCTATAACGGAAGAATTCTCTTGAGATTGTACAGTCTTTGAAGAGACCTTATGAACTTTTGAAGGGCGTGAATCATCTGGTTTATTAGAATCTTTGAAACTAGGTGGATACGAACGCTTTTCTCTAAGTTGATATGTGGACGTGACAACAGAAGCCTCCTTGCGATCTTGCATAGTTATTGAAGGTCCTGCTTCCACGTGCTCAAGAGGTATCTCACCAACAGCCTCTTTTGGTTTATTAGTACCTTCGTCACTTTTCTGTTCTTGATTAGCTGAATTCTGATCAACTTTATTTGACTCGGCAATGTAAATGGCTTTCTCAATATCCACTTTACTAAAATTCACACTATCTACTCCTTTTAATTTTCTTTTACTCAAAATTGTAGCTTTCTCAGTAGTTGCATTAATGTCACTTGTTAAGTTTATATCTAATTCATCATTCGTACTCATAATTGCATCATTTGACAGTTTCTTGTTGTTAGCACTTTCAATATTCGCGTAATTATCCTTTTGACGTTTGATTTTCTTTCGAGGATGAGATCTAAAACTATCATTATCATCAGGACTAACATTCTCTTCATGAATTGATTCCTCAATTGAATCTCGTATTTTACGTTTCCCTTTGTCGACCTTCTCATGAGAATGCGACGAAGCAACATCGATCACTTCGCGACGCTTATGCTTATGTTTATGCTTTTTACTCTTCTTAGCTGATGAATCCGGGTTAAATTTCAATCTTAATATTGTTCTTCGAGGAGGTTCCTCTAGTCTTGACGCAAAGACAGTTGCGTTACCCACGTCAATTTGGTCATTGTCTTGATATTCCTCGTTAACGTTTTGCATTTCAGTGTCATCGTTATTTGTAGAACTATTTGCCACCCCTGAACTATCATCTCGCCTGTACGAAAGTCTAAGCCTCGTACGAGGTTGCTCAGAACGGGACTGTTCGTTCCTTGTTTGTTCATTAGGCTCTAAAACATATTTTTGAAAATATTCAAATAAGCACTTAAGTTTGTAATCAGTAGAGAAACTTTTTTTTTCCCAAAGTTACTAAAACTAAAATTTCATAATAGTATTTTTCTTTGGTTTTGATCGAAATTACTGATACTTTAAATAAAAAGTGTACGCGAAGCAATTTTATAATAATTGCAATTCTTCCAATTCTCGCGCAAAGTTTCCTAATTTAAAGCCTTTATAATAATAGAAATGACTTCTTACCAATGTGAGAAGAATCTTTACGCGAGCGCTTGTGTTTATGTTTATGAGATTTCTTATCCTTTGACTTTTTACCCATATTTATAAGTAGGAACTTTTAATGGTTTGTTAATATATTATCTGGTTATGGTTTGCTTCCTAAAAAATTAGCTATATAATTCAGTAGTACTGGGATAGAAATTGATATAATAGCTGTGGCACTCTCCCGTTACACAACCGATCGCCAACCTACTTTTCGAATGTTAATTCAGTTCGACTTTAATAACTGATAATGAATCATCATGATTACACTATTGTTACACATGATATGCCCACTCCCTTGCATTTAAACAAATGAGCACCCTTAACCTAGACCCCGGGTCTAGGTTAATATCCTAGACCTTAAATATTATTGGTTCAAAATAATTATCATTAGCCACATAATTTGTGTAACATTCATCTTAAAAAAAA